>CAJNIZ010032046.1:29349-40983 GCA_905231905.1 Symbiodinium pilosum | reverse complement strand
GGTTCGTGGCTCCTATCTGGTTTCTCCTCTTAAGTGCCACCCTATATACAGCAATGTACTGTCCCTTTTTGGAAGCAATGCTGGTATGGAATTGTCGGAAGCCTGTAGAAACTTAATAGACGCGCTTATTCAGGTCGGTCAGCCTTTTCCCCTCCACCCCTTGTGGTGTCGGCGCTTTCCTTTTTACCCCTTGGTGGGCGACAAGCACTATCCCCATGACTGTTGGTACTCTTGAGATCTGCTACATCAAGCAGCGATGGCAGTTGCACCGGTCGTGGTCACGACGCCCAGCCACCATGCGTGTGATTGTTGGAGCTGACCTGCAACATCAAACAACGATGGCAGTTGTATGGGTCGTGATCAGGACACCCACCATGCGTGTCATTGGTGCTTTTGAGATCTGCAATATCAAACAACAATGACAGCTGCATGGGTGGTGACCAGGACACCCACCATCTTTGTGGCAATTGGCATTGTTGAGGTCTGCAACAACAAAGCAGTTGCATGGGTTGTGATTAGGACGCCCGCCATGCCCTTGATTGTTGGCACCGCTGAGATCTGCAACATCAAAAACAATCACAGTTGCTCGGATCGTGACGAGGACGCCCATCATCCTCGGGATTGTTGGCACTTTTGCCATTTTCTACATCCGCAAACGACGATGCTGACGAGAATGGCGCGTTTGAGGCGTTGAAAAAAATGACATTTACAAGGACCGTGGGCTGGACACCCGCTGTCGTTGTGACGGTTTGCACTTTTGAGTGGCTTTGGACCACTTGGGCTGGTGGTGGAACCAGGATCACGTATCATCCCAGCCCCAACCTTCAGAAACGTGAATCGCAAAACCCCACTCCTACTCAGCCGTATCCTTAGAGGGTCCCAAATGCATCCTGCTTTTACAACCCACAAGAGCAGAATTCGAAGGAGCTCGGGACTATGGGATTTCCGGAGGATGGCATCCGTCAGGCCTTGGCGCGTTGTGCCTTTCGGGCTTAGCTCTCCGAACTAACATGGAGTCTGAAGATGGATGTCCCAATTATTGGGGGGCGGGTGCCAGGTTTTTAAAACTGAGAAGTGCGTATATAGGGGGCGCCATGCTAGCGCAGGGGGACTCATGAGCCGTAAATCTTAAGTTCTAGGACTTGCCCGAGATTCTAAAGCCAAAGCCCTAAGCTTCAAACTCCAAACCGTAAACTCAGAATCCGAAGCAATAAGCCCCTTTGAGGCATTGGTGCACTGTAGCACTGCGGATGATGCTGTAGACTTTCTGCTCGCCAGGGCAGCTTGAAAGAAGCTGCTCTGCGGGGTAACCGTAGACGTGATGACAGCGATGAGTACTCAAGGCAGAAGCGTCCATGGAGAAGTTTGCGGCAATAACCTTATTTCTGATTTCCTTGTCGTTCTTGATGTTCAAATGAGTTACGTGTCTTGCGTGACCCCAACAACTCACGTGCGGTACTCAGAGTCTGTTAGCCGAGATTGTACAGCGCATGGTGTTATGGAACAATGTAGCGGCTAGCGCTGCAGCATGCCCATGCATTCCTCGCGAGTAAAGAGTATTCAGAGGCTGATATGAGCTACAGTCTAAACTCCTTAAAGGGGGATATATAGGAGATTATATAGGGGACTACCATACGGGTTATTAAGGGGGATACCAGGAGTTAGACTATAACCCCTATAAACCCCCATATAAACCCAGTTTTCATTTCATTTTCCATTTTCTTTTCCATTTGATTCTCCATTATAGGGGTTCTTAAGCGGGATACTAGGAGTTTAGACTATAGCTCATATGGGGATGTCTCAAAGTGACAGGCCGTTTTTTTCTTCGTGTTCCCAAACGGAGGGCCTTACCATGGACACTCCCAAAGGGTGCAAAGTGGTTTCTGTTGTGATAATTTCCCTTATGGATTGGGTAAGTATACCCTATATGGGAACTTAGGACCCTCTGGGATTTATCCTGTACGGGCATGTCAAAGATTTTAATGGCCTCGTCAGTTTGAGATGTCAACATATTGTACAATGCGCAAAAAGAATGAGATTGCAATTGCGCTTGCAGTCACATGGGATTTCGTGACATTATGGGAATTTTTGGGGCAGCGTTCTAGCGTTCTAGTATGGCACCTGCATGTTGCAGTGCAAAAGTGGGGCTCCAGTTTCAGGAGATACCCACGCAACATTTTTGGACACGTCTACATTCTTTACGTCTTGCTCTCTGAGGTAGCCAAGGGGTGAAACTATCCTTCCCTCCGCATGAAAGTCCCCGCCACCCACCCGCGTCAGCACCATATTCCACAATCTGAGTGGCAGTTTGTAAGGAATCTACATATAGTCAAAAGTATATGCGTAGGGGGTGGTGACATTGTTCTGAGGACGAGGGGATTCGCATTCACCCTAAAAAATAAGCAGGATAAGCATCATACCTTCAAAGCCCGACCAAAATTCGAATCAGAAAATCCACGTATATAAGCGTGAAGCCCTGAGCATAAGCCCTTGAGCCCTAAGCTCCCAAATCTTGGAATGATTCCCCATGCCCATCCTAAGCACAGAATGCCCCCCACTTTACATGTCCTTACATATATACATATATCAACATAGCCACGGTAAGTAAGATCCGGGGGCATGATCTAGTTCATGCCCATCCTAAGGACATCGTCAAGGTTGCTGGCAGAGCCATGAGGCAAAATTTTGCAATCTGGCTGGAAATCCTTTGCCGTTTCGGGTTTGGGCTCAGGGCTACAGTGATTTAATGTTCTCGGTTCACTATGTGAATTTAGGAATGCTTAGGATCTTTAGTTCGAGGTTAGGATTTAGGGTGTAGGGCTTCGAGGCGTGGCTAGCTCAGAGTTTGGCCTCTAACGATTGAAGTTTAGGGGCTGTGGATTATATTTTTGATTTTCGAGCTCCAGGATTACATTGATTTTTGCAAGGATGTCATGGAGCCAAGATGGTCAGGATGTGTATACCGCAACCCCTACATGAACTATAATTAATCTAAACCCTACAAAGGGGGATTATATAGGGGATTACTATACGGGTTGCTAAGGCGGATACTAGGAGTTTCGGCTACAGCTCACATGGGAACGTGCAAAGGCCTGGTCTCCTGGCGGTCCCGTCCGCAAGAGGCCGCCCTCTCCTTCCTAATGTTGCTTAGGTTGTTCTTCCTAACCATTAATTTTGTTCATGTTCTTAAACTTTAATTCTTGTTATAGGATTACGCCTAGACCCTGCTCCCTAAGCATCCTTTCTTGTAGGAATCGTGGGCGGTGCATCAAAAAGGCGCTGTATCGGCATGAGCCCAGCTAATGCGAAGACCTTAGGCCTTAACTCTTCACGTTGTGCATCATTTGGTTTCTGCGCGGCCCTCTCTCTTCAGTTGGGTGGCCCCCACCGAAACTGAAACAAAAAACGGTGGACCTTGAAGCATTGGCTTCAAAGTAGTCTTTAAGAAGGGACCGAAACACGTTGTAGAGGCTCGCAATACCAAAGCAGGTCCAACATTTAGGCCTACGTCCTAAGCATCGCTGAAGCACACAGAGGGGGCTAGCATGGACTGAAGCTTAGTCACCACTGACCCTGCGGAACATCGCCCGCGCCTAAAACTCCAAACTTTCTTATCCTCAACTCGAAGCTCGAAACCCTGGGCAGGAAACTTGGTTAAGCGTTTAGGGTTTAGGGCCGTACGCCGTTATCCCTGAACCCGACACTTCCGTGTGAGTCCAAGCTTTAGAACCCTGATCCCTGATCTCTAGACTTGTAGAAAGCTAGGCACTTACGCCCTAATCCCTGAACCCTAGATCTAAGTTCGGGGGCTTTCCAGACATGTAGGGTCCCTGCTGAGGGACCATATCGCGCACTATAGTTCTTGGTATGCTGGACGTTGGAGAGATCAGAAATCCCAATATGCGGAACCTCGCGCAAAAATGCAAGCCCTAAACGTCCAAAACCCACTTTAAACCCTAAACCCCATTACAAGCATGTGGCCCAAAACCCAAACTCTAAACCCTTGATCCCCAACCCCAAACGTAAACCCCAATCCAGGCCCTTAAGAAGCAAGGTGCAACTCGGCCCGCACGTGCTTCCTCTGCGGGAGCAGGCCAAGGTCCTGTGCACTCCGGCGGACACCTTCATCCAACGTAATATACGTGCTTATATCCCTAAGGGTCCAAGGACCCAAATAATATGTACGGCTTTAGGGCCCAAATTCCAGGAATATTATGGTATTTGGGCCCTAGAACCCTGTTATTTGGGTCCTTGGACCCTTAGGGTAACCAGGAGATGTGTAGGGTTTTCATGTTCAGGGATATTAAACTTATTAAACAAATAATGGAGCACCAAAAGTCGTAGATTATGACTGGTGCTACCCTGAGCTATGCCACCCCCAGCTATCCCCACTAATTTGCATCGCATAGGTTCCTGACTCTACGGAAGCACTGTCCAACTATGTTCTGGCAGCAGAAAATGTCTCATTACAGACTGTTGTTTCTCATGATATAGTCCCTAGACATACCCTAATATACTATAGTAGTTTCCATTTTATGATGAGTGGGGTACAAGGATTGGTAAGGTCAGATGCTAATTATGGCTAAGACAGCCTTAAACTTAGACAGCAAGGGGGCAAAACGCGGACCCCAGAACACAATGTATCATTTGTCCAACTTGAACCCCATAGCTAGCTACTATTTAACATTACTGTGCCACATCAGAAGGAGCAGCAACAGCACGACCACCATGCCCAGCCAGAAGGCCGCAGCCCACAAAGACTGCGCTGCCATAACAACAGCACCCCCGCAGGACGAGCCTCACCCTCCCTCACCGCCCAAGGCATAGACCAACCTCACAACACGCAAGGTCACCCTCAATGCCGCGCTCATAGACTAACCTCTCAACACGCAAAGCCAAGACAAGGCCCGGATAAGGTTCAGACACGGATCCCGGATACCACCCTGACCTGGCCCTCCCACCAACAGCCTCACAGTCTCCCAGGCAAAGTTTACTGTAGTCTCCTTTGGACTTATTTCTAAGTTTCATTATAGCACAACCCTAAGGAATTACTAGAATATTTGTTTAATCATTATAGGTCTAAGGAGGCTACCGTTGATTCAGGGTTGAATAAAAGCACGGTTTTTGGGAGCAATTGGCTCCCACATGATTGGTTTTTGTTGAAGTGTTCTAGCACCTGGGGGGTTGGAAGGGTGCTATATTGAGGATTATATCGGGAGTAGTATAGGGGATACGAGGAGTCTAGACTATGGCTAATGTAAGCTTGAAAGCCTCCACCTGGTGTGCGTGGACAACGGGGAGCAAACGTTCCAGCTACTCGTCGCAGCTACCATCGCCCGGCCCACAAACCTTAATCAAGCCTTACTTTCTCTCCTATGCTGGCAAACACTTCGTTTTTTCCCAGGGCCGAATGACCCTTAAACACGTCATTTTTCTGGCGGCTAGTCCTCGAGATAAGCCACCACTAGACAGCAAAAAACAGTTGAAAACAGTTGCTTAGTAATAAGCGCCTAAAGGTAGCTCTATAACGGCTTGAAGTAGGGGTCAGGCGGTAAGGCTAGCAGGGGTGGTATATCTAGGGATGTATCATCGTTGTTTATGGAAATGGAAAAGGCAATGCTTTGAGAATTGCCATGGATCTCAGGCAACCAGTTCGTCATGAGGCTCATCTCGCAAGCGAAGAAGAGGCTTGAGGGCGGTGTTCTCAAAATCTGGGGCCCCTGAAGCCTTAAACCCCTAAGCCCTAAACTCTACGTGCTAAAGCCCTAAGCCGTAGAGGGAGGGGGGGGAGGCACGGGCCCATTGAGATTACGAGGGAACCTGCGGAGGCACCCAGACATGAAGTGGGTAGGGCGTATTTTGAGAGACTCCATAGGATAATGTGTGGGGACTTCCTTAGTCTTATCAAAGGTATGCAAGCGAAAGTAACTGTGAGAGAAAAAGAAGGAGTGACAATTGTGTATGCTTGCTCCTGCTCAGTTGGGGTTTTGGGGAGGATCATTGGAAGGGTTCCAGATTTGTAGGTCTCAAGGTTCCCGTAATATGGGCCCCATTTAGAGCTTGCATGAACTGATGTAGTCCACCAGGGTTCCTTAAAAGGATGTGGTTCAAGCCCAGGGATGCATTCTTAACCCCTTGAATCATGGGAAGACACCTGCCCTTCGAGCCCCTAAATCCTAAATCCTAAACTGATGCTACAGGCTGTGCGCACAACAGTTTGTTGTGGGTACCACTTGGACCCTACAGAGACCCTTTTGCAGCCTGAACTGGGGATCTCACACAGTCTTTGGATAGCTCCCCAAAACGGCCGATGCGTACCTGAACGTCAGTTTGCATATTTCAGGGTTCGAGTTTAGGGCTCACTGATCTAAAGGGCTGGGACCTGATTTTCAGCAAGCCGGTGATGCGGTACTACTAGCACTTGAAGTTTGGCTGCATCGATATCAGCGCTTCAGGCGACATGGTCCCCATTCATCTAGGCACTCGCAGAGATCTTAAAAGCCTCTACAGTCTCTAGGGATCCAAAAAAGGGAGCTCCCCATGCCCCACAACTGATTCCTTTTCCAGGCCCCTAGGATAATGCTGCCTCCAAACGTTAGCGTACAAGGGCCATAATTCTGACAACTCCATGCCACTTCACCACAGTCCACACTGGTACGCTGCGCAGAGGCAATGGCCTCTATCAGACCGGCTGAGTGTGCCGGAAGGCTACACACCTAACTTCAGTAAAGGCATCTTGGCAAATTCATGGGTCCCTTTTCTGAAGGACGGTTCTAATTTTAACAAAAACATTCCCGCAAAGAAGACTGACAATGGGCCTTCTTGACATACCCTCTACAGACTGCCGTGGAAATAGAAGTTGCCTACATGGGGGGGCTCCAGAAATAACTGCCAGCCATACGAGAAATCGTGCTTCCAAAAAGGGTCGCCTAATGTTTTGAAACTCCCACATGGGTTGCATAGGGGATGCTCTGCCGGCTTGGCTGAAATAAACATCATTCTGGGGTTGTCGTACTTGTCTACAACTCGCGTAACCACAAATCCGATCAGTCCCCCTTAAGTAGATAGAATCTGGCTGTGGGCTTCTGGAATAAGATCCCATATGCCCCCTTTTCTATTTTCTTAAGGGTGACTATAAACCTTACTGGAACACTTCCAGGCTTCCGTTGTTTCGCATGCCGCAAGCTGAAACCTGGATTTTGGTGAAACGTTAAAGCGCCACCATGATAAGGTGGCTGAAAAGGGTTCAGGGTTTAGGATGTTTCAGGGTTTAGAACCCTAAACCCTAAACCCTTAGAACCCTGTTTATAAGGGCGACCCAGAGTGGGCCTTTTTTCGGTCCCTTCCACAGCTTCAGGGTTTAGGGTTCAGGGTTTAGACTTAGAACTCGGGACCTAAAGCACCCAAGTCGAAAAGCAAAGCACGAGCCCAGAGAACAAATGAGAGCTCCTGACAGGAAATCCTACATAATGCTTGCCCTGGGGCTCCTAGTCCCTGGAGCCTTAGGGTAATAAGGATTCAGGGTATCCGCATTTTTTGAAAAGCGCCGCAACTAACCTGGAGCACATCGTTAGCTATAAGGCCTTGGTCATATAAGCTGTAATCTATAGGGTTTGAAGTATAGGCTTTCATTTCGGGCCAGTCTAGGGCCCTTAAGGGTACGCACAGGCTTGCTAGATCTAGAAACCGCCAATTTCAGGCCCAAACTAGGAGCCCATAATCAGAACCCTAAATCGTGAGCGACCCTAAACCCTTAACCCACTGCCGCTGCCGTGTGGCCCGAGCAAACGGTTAGAAGCTGCAGCTGCCAGCAAGCGAAGTAGAGAGCGCTTAGCTGCTGAGCTTCTGCCCGCCGCGCACTCATCTGGAAGTTGCTCAAAACGGTGCCTGTAAATTTCTAAAGGGGCCCCATATGGTAGTTTCCCAAAATAAGGGAACCCCAATATAGACCCCCAAATACTATAGTCCTTATTAATGGGACCCCCAAAATGGTACCCCTAATTTTGGGAAACCCCCATATAACCTATCTGGGCTTACGGTCTCCTTCTGGATTATGTGTTCTGCGGGCACGTGTGTTGTGGAGGACTGTCGGCGTATGCATGCAGGCCATAAACCCTACCTGAAAAAGCACAGGTACCCTAAATGGTCCCTTAATATAGGGCCTCCTCTAAAGGTAGCCTAATTTTGGGAAACCCACAAATATGGGGCAACTTTAACCCAAAGTGGTAAGAAATTCGTGGAAGGTGGACCATTATTATGGGCCATGGGCCTTCCGGGTAGCCTCTATGTGAGCTATCGCCCAAACTCCTTACAGGGGGATGAGCAGCGCAGGGGCTACTAAGGGGGATAGAAAGACTAAAGCTCATGTGACCAGAAGCTTCATTTCGAGTTGACCATCTCCGTCTCGATGCATGAAGGGCTTCAACCAAGGATCCATCCACACTTCTTGTGGCGATGTTTTCTGTCACTTGGCTGGTTCATGGGCATCCGCAAGAATCTGCGTTTGGGTCGGAAAGCTCAGGTGACATACTTGCTGACCAATTCAATATTTGTGGGCGTTCTCGCCATCAACACCTCTCATTCAGAGAGCCATGGGCACATGGAAGCAACTGTTTTGGCGGATGCCTGGCCGAATGGTTTATGGTTTAGGATTTAGGGCAATTATTTGTTCAGAGTACAGGCAAAGAGTGGCAGCCGCTTTCCACCTTTTAGCATGTTGGAAGATCTTGAGCTGGGCATTTCCAGAAAAAAAAGGGGCCCCTTCTGCGGGCGTCCCTAGAAAATGGATTATGCTATATAGGGTCTTGAGGTGGATCCCCCACCCAAAAATGGGGACTATCAGGGATAATGGTGATTGTATTGGGGTCCTCTTCTATTTCTTTCATATCGCTATTACAGGGTGTTTTTTTGGGGCCCATTTTATGGACACCCTGGGCTTGCCTGCAGCTTCAGGAAGGCGACGCACAGATTCGGAGCATTGTGCGCAAGGCCTGCAGTAAGGGGATGCAAGTATAGGATGTAGGTTGTGAGGCAGTTTTCGGTTCATGGCCTGATGGCTTTTTGTATCATAGGCTTATGTCTAGGTTTTATGGGTTTCCCTAAAGCCTCCCATAAACGGGCAGAGTCTGCCCGAATTGTGCGTAGGGCCTGGACAGCCAAAAGAGAGCAGGCCTAGTTTTGTAAGCAAGGGCTTAACCCTAAACCCTAAAGCCTAAACCCTAACCCTCAAACCCTAAACCCCTAAACCCTAAACCCCTAAACCCTAAACCCTAAACCCATCTCGGAACTCTGCCGGGCAACTCTGGGCTGCTGTTAAGGAACTGCAGCGTAATTAACATTATCGGCGCGTACTGGTAACTTGAAGTAGGTTCTTCGACTAACCGATATTAACTACAAAGCCAGCAGCTTGTTGATAGCTTCTTAACAGAAAGCCAGAGAAATATGAAGCAACAACGTTGGGGTGTAGGCGAACAGTGGCATGCTCATGCAATAAATAGGGAATCGCAATGGCATGGATGAGGCCAGCATTGGGATAATGGAAAAGAAAATGGAAACTACTATAGTATATTGGGGTTAATATGGGGATTGAAAAGAAAATGGAAACTACTATAAAGCCTCAGGGTGCATTAGCCCGGGAGGAGAATACGTCGACCGATGAGGACGCATTGGACCTGGAAGCCAAAAGTTGCAAATGATGCTCACCTGCACTAAGCCGGTTTAGGGTGTAGGGTTTATGGTAAGCTTCTCCCCTAGTAAGCCCCCTGCTCCCCCCCGCCCTACCCACGAGAAGCGGGTGAGGGTTTATTATTAGGGGAAGGTGATTACTTGTCTTGATGCACTCCCACTCTCCCCAAGCTGTTGACCTATGCGCGGATGCACAGGAAAAGCTGTCAACTGAGGCACAGACGTTGATCTGAAGGGCAAGAAGTGGTCGCCAGGTGGGTTGAAGAACCTTTGTTGCATTTTTAGCGTTTATGGGTTTATAGTCCCCATTAAGTAGATAAAACGTGGGGTATATGGGGATCTCACAATTGTATACCAAAAGCCATATTCTATCTGCTTAAGGGCCTGAAGGGGGACTATAGGGTTTAGGGTCTAGGGACGTGGGTCCATAAAGCCTCGGTTTCAGCTTTTTTTGCCGTGTCTCCGCAAGGAAATGTGTGGGCTGCACGGACGTGAGAAAGAGCGACGCGAAGAATGACTGCCCAAAAGATTGGAAAATCATTTCGCCACGGAGCAAGGACACGTGAAGTGCCTGTGATTCGTGATTCTAGAGTAAATCTGTAAAAACTTTGTTCTGAAATCTTCCCACGCTGAATTGTTGCCAGGAAGATTGGCAAACATTGGTAGATCTGAAGCTTGCCTGATCAGCAAGTAAAGTTTAACCCTAAACCCTAAACTTTTTGCTGAGAAACCCCAGGCCCTAAACTCAAACGCTCTCCAGCTTTTAAACCTCGAGCCCTGACTTTAGTATAGTATAGTATACTATACTATACTATATGATGGTCTATTATAAAGTTTGTTACGGGATTCAGTCCCCCCACTCCCGCCCTTTCCTTCAACACCATCAAGGGGTTTAGGGTTTAGGGAGTATCACCCACTTACTGTCGTGGGTGTAGGGTTTAGGGTTTAGGAACTGCTGCGATAGGTAGCACTAGTTGCATGCAATATGCCCGATCAGACCCCTGGGAGGAGCTGAGAAATGGATCCCACATGCAAACCCAGAGTACCCCCCCCTGCATAAACCTTAGAATTCCCCTTATGATTTCGGGGATCTAATTTTGAGATTTCTTTGGGTCTAGGTACCTTGCACCTAAGGAAGGTCCTGGAAGACGTGAGGTCTCCACATTTGCTTCTCGCTTCACTATCTGATGGTGGCAGACTAGGTCTGCTTATGCTTACGGTTTCGGCTTATGGTTTGGGTTTAGGGTTGCTCATTGTAGGGCATTTAGGGTGTGGAGTTTGGGGTTCAGGGTTTATAGGGCCGAAATAATCCCATCCCTTAATACAAGATTCCCACTCACATCACTAGATATTCCCAACAAAGTACGCTTATGTAAGGCAGGAAACATTCAGCATTAGGGATGGGGAGTTCATTAATCAATAAAACCCTAAGGCCTAAACCGACTTCAATAGGAGAGGGGATGAATTCGCACAGCGGACTGTTGGCTCCCAGGTTTTTGGGTAGTTGGCGGTTGTCGCGTAATGTAATCCCATGCAACCTCTGAACCCAAAACGCAGGACCAGCACTAGAGGACATGTGCGCTGTGGTCTAGAGTCCTTATAGGAGGTTATATGGGGATTATCTAGGGGAGTGTTGTAGGCGCTATTAAGGGGGATACTAGGAGTTTATCTAGACTATGCTCATGTGCACCAGGCGCCATTGTCTAGGTCGTGAACCAGTCAGAGCAGACATTGCAGGTGCAGGACCGTTCCCAAACCCTAAACCCTAAACCCTCTGAAATGATTGAATTAAGCACTGTCCAAATCTCTCGGGTCGATATGGATTATACCCACTGGTGACCTAAACATGTTGGCTACCCAAAGGGCCTCTTTACTTGATCCGGGGGAGGGGTTAGAGGCACTGTAGGCCCAGCAAATATGAAATTTATTGGGTAGGCCTCTGGGATATTT
>CAJNIZ010032046.1:0-29249 GCA_905231905.1 Symbiodinium pilosum | reverse complement strand
GTACGTGTCACGTGTCTGCATTCGTGTTCGTGGCTCCTATCTGGTTGCTACTGTTGAGCGCGCAGCGGGCGAGCGCGCATTGGCGCATATGCAGAGGAAATTCCCAGTGGTCTTCCTATGGAGGAATGTACTTTCTTGGTGTCGAAATATTCCATGACCAGGGTTGTGGTGTCTGTAGGTGGTGGCCTCTACCTGAAAACGAGCCTTCCTTACCCTTCTACGTCCAGAGACATGATTTCGATCTCGAGTACTTTAAACCGCGGGCGCCACCACTCCTGAACCAACCCCAAGCCAAAAAACCTCAACTGCCCTGAAAACAAATCCCAAAGTTTCTACCCTGGTCATCCGCCCGAGGCAGCCCCAGAAAGTTTGGCAAGATCTGATCCCTAGAGGATCCAGCACATGGGCGTTAAGTCCTTTGATGGGTGTGGATGAGTGTGGATATACTTTAGAAGAACGGTGAGTTCGGGACCAATATCACCAACATCTTATCTAACCCAAGCACAAAAGCCTTTCCTTGGAAACCCTACGCTCGTTAACACCAAATGTGACACCCACAAGCATCAGTGGTGAGCAGCTACAGCAAACCTTCGGAATGTGTCTTCAGGTCGTATACACCATGGTCATACATGTTGCTGTTAGTACTTTAACCTCCTGCAGGACCCCAGGGACCTCAATCTTGGGGAAGGGCAATCTTCTATTACACTAAGGTCATGCTTGAGATTTGTAGCATCAACGTAAGAAAAACACATAATGGTGCCATAAGCCCCAAATCTAGGCCCTGCATATTGCCATTGAAGCTACCAGGGGCCAAGCAGATGGGTATTCTTGGGATCCCTTTGACATTGCAAGCTTTAAATTCGAAGAAGAATCCAACTCTTACCAAGGGTCCTTGCATCTGACTCTTACAGGGTATGGCCAGTATCCAATACAAGCTGCCGCCTATCCATGTTGATGTGAAGTTTAACTTGCGGATTCAGGCCATTTTGGGATCTGGGTTTGGGGGGTGAGGGCTGGTGAGGGTTTGGGTCTTGAGCATGTATACTGTATACATGGGTCAGAGCCTGTATACTGTTTAGGAGTCGGGGGTGTAAATATCCATTGGACATTTTTCCACGATTGGATATCCATTGGACATTTTTCCACGGACGAGAGACAACAAGCACTGTAGACATCACCATTGCCTCCCCTTTTCGAGATAGCACTGATATTGCTGAGCCACTATCGAAGGCTATCACATGCTTGATCCATATTGATGATGGACGAATTCCCGCATGACACTGTCTACCTAGACCCTGCGGATTAACATGCCATGGTATACCTAGTGCCGCGGAGGACTCTTTCAATGAACCATATCGTCTTCAAGTGTGGATAGAAGATGTCCACTGCTACTGACCAACAAACTGGTTTCGGCTGGAGGCGATGAAATGGAGTGGCAAGCGGATGAAGATCTAGCGGTACTAAGTAGGGCTGCCATAACCCCCAACGTATGTAGAATAACGTCCTTGTTGACAATGTTCAAGTGTTCGGGCGTTATCTTCCTGAATTCTGTGGCCGAGATAAGGGCTGCGGGAAATCTTATGAACTAAACATGACCTGAGAAGCACACTGGTGCACAGCTATCTCAAAGTCAAGCTGTGAATTGGGCTCGAGGATTTTTTGTCAGTAGCATCTTCCGGCCTTGGTAAAACCAAATGCAGGCCCCCGAACACCTAGACGAAAGTTTTGGGCACATTATAAAACGATGCAGGAACAGCATTGGGACGCTCATCTCAGCATACATCAGCCCAATCTGCATATGATACCGTCTCAGAAGGAACATTCCATCTACTGAAGTGATTTTGCGTTTCAGTGGTACCCGATTTAAGCGAAACCCTCGACATCTATACGCTAAGTGTCCAAGTACCTAAAGCATCCGCAAAGAATCTGGATCCACATTAAGTCCTGCATAGGCACGTTAAGAGAAAATTCATGTGGCTGTGTCCAGACAGGTTAAGGGAATACCCGACAAGTCTGACTGCACTACTGCAGAAGCGGAGTCTCTCGAACTCAGGGTTCAAGACTTCGGGTTAAACCCAGAACCCCCTAAACCCCATGGCCAAGGGGGCTCAGGCACTATTTCACTAAGTTTGCAAGGCAAGGCTGCCTCTTGGTATCCCTACCCATGCTGTTGAAGGGCAAGTAGGTGAAGGGCTCATGTCAGCGCAACTCATGGTTCCGACTTCAAACGATTCAAGGCTTAGGGCTACAGGCCTGCAATCCCATACAAAATGGAAAGCTAAACCGCACAAGGCTCCAAAAGCCCGGATCCTGCACCCGGAAGTAGGCTCCTTCAATCAGAAACTCTAAACTGAATTTCGTGCCTCTTCGTCCGCCTGCTGCTTCTTTTTCTCCTCCTGAAAGGCTTGGTGAGCTCACCAACGTCCGGCTGTGTGCAGAACAATGTTTCAACTTGCTGGTTGCTGGCAGGGAATTTAGGACTGCAGAACAATACGCAAAATCCCGTGTTCTTAGGATAGCATTGTGGCTACTACATACAAGCTCTGCGTAAGAAATCTAAAGCTTACGTTGGAGCTAGTTGAAAAACTTGCCCCCACGGCCTCCTCCTCCATTTTTCGCTGGCGCTCTGCCTCGTAGCAATTATTTGTTTGGGACATATTCAAAAAATCTGCACCTTGCACGGGCACCCCTAAACGGCAACAGCCTCACGAAAGGCTTGTTCCGCCTTCTTCCTTCTGTCCTGATGGCTGGCTCAAGGCTTGTTGATGAAGGACATGCCAAAGCCATCGAGTAGAAAACCTAAAATCACATATTTCCTTCTTACCTACACAGTACAGGTCTGAAACAGCTGAAACACTTGATGAGTGTGAAACACCTACTGCACGCATTGAGATGCAGATCCCTTGGTACATACCCACATAAACATATATATATATATAGATGTACACATGATAGGGAATCACTGCACACGATCAATCCCTTCCTGAACGCTCCAAAAATCATGTGCCATGAAGCTAGTCACCTTGGAAACAATGAAGCATTGCCTAGTCTTGGAGCACCAGCTGACAAATTTGCCCGCACGGCCTCTTCTAACTTCTTTCGCAGGCGCTCTGCCTCACGGCTGTTCGTGGGTCACACGATCTCGAAAATCCGTCCCTCTCACGGCAGACACCGGCATCTTGAGACCCACCCTCTGGCGTTCATAAGAGGACGCAACAAGTTGTGAGAACAAAACAAGAGGCGAGTGAACGGTCTTTCCATTCACAGCAACTGTTCGCGTCTCTTTTCCTGCACGACTTGGACAAGAGTTCATGTCTAGCAACTCTTTGCCTGGAGCATTAGGATATGCAAATGTCTCATTGCGTAGCGTGTAGAAGTCACGGATCCTATTGCGTTAAGAGCGGGTACTTACATCTCCGTCTTACAGCAAAAACAAAAGGTCAACTGCAACTTACCTCGTACAAACATTGTCTTGAGCCAATAACGGGAAAGCACACCACATGATCTGACACAACCTGCCCATTTGCCGAAGGCTCCACGTCACAAAAAAACGCAAAGATAGCGCAAGCCCCAAAGCATTTGATGGTCTCCTTGCATCATTCAAAATCCACTACAAAGGCCTTCGCATAGAAAAGCTGCTCAAGTAGTTCGCATCCACGGCACTGAACTTGACTTGTCTTTCACTCGATGCTCAGCCGAACTCGCCTCGCGTGCTCTCTCCTCCTCTTCACGCTTCTTCTTTTCCTGCGCGGCTTGGACAAGATTTCATGTCTGGCAATTCCTTGCCTGGAGCATTGGAATATGAAAACGTCTCATTGTGTAGCGTGTAGAAGTCACGGATCTTATTGCGTTAAGAGCGGGTGCTTATATTGCGGTCTTAGCAAAAACAAGAATTCCACTGCAACTTACCTTGTACAAACATTGTCTTGAGCCAATGACGGGAAAGCACACCAATTGATCTGACATAACCTGCCCTCTGCCGAAGGCTCCACGTCACAAGAAAACAAAAAGATATCGCAAGCCCCAAAGCACTTGATGGTCTCCTTGCATGATTCGAAATCCACTCCAAGGCACGTTTCATGGAAAAACTGCTCAAGTAGTTCGTATCCACGGGAGTGAACATGACTTGTCTTCCACTCGATGCTCAACGAAACTCGCCTCGCGTGCTTTCTCCTCCTCCTTTTCACGCTTTTTCTCTTCCTGCGCGGCTTGGACAAGATTTCATGTCTGGCAATTCTTTGCCTGGAGCATTGGAATATGAAAACTTCTCATTGTGTAGCGCGCAGAAGTCACGGGCCCTATTGCGTTAAGAGCAGGTACTTATATTTCGGTCTTACAGCAAAAACAAAAGGGCAACTGCAACTTACCTCGTACAAACATTGTCTGGAGCCAATAACGGGAAAGCACACCACATGATCTGACACAACCTGCCCATTTGCCGAAGGCCCCACGTCACAAAAAAACGCAAAGATAGCGCAAGCCCCAAAGCATTTGATGGTCTCCTTGCATCATTCAAAATCCACTACAAAGGCCTTCGCATAGAAAAGCTGCTCAAGTAGTTCGTATCCACGGCACTGCACTTGACTTGTCTTTCACTCGATGCTCAGCCGAACTCGCCCCGCGTGCTCTCTCCTCCTCTTCACGCTTCTTCTTTTCCTGCGCGGCTTGGACAAGATTTCATGTCTAGCAATTCTTTGCCTGGAGCATTGGAATATGAAAACGTCTCATTGTGTAGCGTGCAGAAGTCACGGATCCTATTGCGTTAAAAGAGGGTACTTATATTTCGGTCTTACAGCAAAAGCAAAAGGTCAACTGCAGATTACCTTGTACAAACATTGTCTTGAGCCAATGACGGGAAAGCACACCAATTGATCTGACATAACCTGCCCTCTGCCGAAGGCTCCACGTCACAAGAAAACAAAAAGATATCGCAAGCCCCAAAGCACTTGATGGTCTCCTTGCATGATTCGAAATCCACTCCAAGGCACGTTTCATGGAAAAACTGCTCAAGTAGTTCGTATCCACGGGAGTGAACATGACTTGTCTTCCACTCGATGCTCAACGAAACTCGCCTCGCGTGCTTTCTCCTCCTCCTTTTCACGCTTTTTCTTTTCCTGCGCGGCTTGGGCAAGATTTCATGTCTGGCAATTCCTTGCCTGGAGCATTGGAACATGAAAACGTCTCATTGTGCAGCGTGCAGAAGATATGAAAAGCCTCAAAAAAATTGATCAGATGAGGGCAAGGCCGCAGCTCTGCCTTCACAGCTTCTACACCCGCTACACCAGCTGTTAGCACGAAACGTCCGAAACAGAGAAGGACAGGCAAACTCGGATCGCTACAAGCATGCCCTAGGTCTTCATTGCTTCACGCTCTGCTACGCGAGGTTTTGCAGCAATAGCACCGCCACTTCCAGACACGCATGAGTGGCGTGGTGAACACCGATGATTTCATTTCTTGAGAGTAGAATTACGTTGAGTCTCCCTGCATCTTTCAGATAGTCTGTCAGTGACCTGTGTTCTACCCGCTGTTCAGCACAATGCTTTGCCTGATGCGCCGCAGCTGCGGCCTTCTCCTCCTCCTCTGCGAGCCTTCTCTCCTCCTTCACAGCTTGGGCAAGGCTACATGTCCAACAGCTTGGGAGCTTGCGCCCTTGTATGGCACAGAAATCGCAAATCCCAAGCACTGCTGCTCTGTGAGTGAGAGTCTCGTACAACGAGAGTATCTTGCTTGTGCTTAAGGGGGAGAGCAGGAATGAACAGGTACCATGACGATAATTGTTCATAGTTGTCATAGGGGTTAACACAGTTAAATACGTAAGGTGAGATGGTACGGCTAGGCATCCTTCTTCTGGCGGTGAGGGCAATTACGGCTAAGCAAATTCGTTGCTCGTTTCAGGATCTCATTAATTGAATCGAGGGAAGTTCGGACCTAGGTAACTGTGTGAATAGAATTGGCAAAGAGAAACTATGTGCAATTGAGATTGCTAGTGTTGCAGGTTCCTAAATTACCCAAGGACAGCTCTCCTGGCAAAGCAGGGAGGTTCATGGTCTGTGAATGATATAAGCCCGGACCAAGCCCTGAAATCAGAAGCTCAGAAAACACCCTAATCTCAAATCCAAGCAACAACAATTCAAAAAAAGAATTCTTGAGCAAGCCCTAAACCTAAATCTGAAATCAGAAGCCCTAGACAAGCCCTAAACCCTCATCTCCAATCATAGCCTAACCGCAAAGCCTAGCCTAATCCCCGGACCCGCCGGAACTCGTGCCTGTTCTCGCCTTTCCTTCCGCTTCCTTCTCCTTTCCTGCGGTGTGCAAGCAGTAGTGGACCTTTTCAGCTAATATCACAATCTACTAGTGGATAGTGGGGACAGGAGGAATGGATCCCTGTAGTACTCCTTGGATCAGTATGTCACATTGTTTAACTACCTCCTGCACGTTCCCGAAGCCCAAGGCTCTCAACACTACCTCCGTTGGTCCCTAAACCAACAGCTGCACGCAATCCAAAACCTTCTGAGCATTTATGAAGAATGCAGATTGTATTGCAGTTTCTTCCATACAAAGAATTCTAGGCAAGGCATCACGAAGCTGTGGCGTGAGTATTCGCCATACCACATCAGCAGCAGAACTGTAACGCCCAGCGCAGGTGGTAGTTCTCAGCCACCCTTACATGTCAGTGAGGGTTTAGGGTTTAGAGTCCAGTATGGGACAGCTACTGGAACTTTACCCTCCAACTACCCCTTCCAGGGCTCCATAACTTCTGACAAGGTGCCTTCCTTCTAGTTCTTGCCTTGTCTAAACCGGGACATGAAAGCCAGACAAGGTTTTGGGTACCTTAATTAACCGTTGCGGTAGAACAAGCTCTATCCAGGGCCTAACACTCCTCCGAGAAGAGCTACTCGTCCAAACTCTTACTATGTCACCTTCGGACACTGTCTCTCCATGCTTCGCTGTGAAGCATGGCCTGCATAAACGCCAGCCCCTGAATCCAATAAGCAGCTCTTCTAGCACAAGCGAGCAGCACCAGAACGGCAATAACTGATGACAGCGATGATGATGAGGATGAGGACCCTGGCCAAATTAGTTGAAAAAAGCTGTAACAACATGGGTGACTGCCAGCCCCTGAAGCCAAAACCTTTAATGCTGAAGCACGTACCCTAAGCATGCGTCTGAAAGCAAAGCCTATACGCACAGTGGCAGTTCTGAAAAACTTTCAACTTTTTCCTACTCGCCCTGAAATTGTGGAGTCTGCTTCTACGTCCCACAACCTAAACCTACTCACTGCTAGGACGTAGACAATGCCCATCCGTCTGGTATGGCCTCTTTGTTTCGAGCATCCTCCTCACGAGAAAGTATTTTTGGGGTATGGGGTTCAAAATTAAACGTTTCGGGCCTAGCATTTGAGAGTTTAGGCTTCAGGGGTGGAGTTTACGGGGCAGCGCTCAGGCTTTAAGGCTTCAGGGGCCGTGGGCCAAGGGTTGAGGTCCAGCGCCAGCGCCGAATCGTACTTCCTTCAACTCTTACCCTTATGGCCCTAAACCCTTGGCTTCAGATTTGGGTCTCACAATTCTGGGGCTGGGGTCTCCCAGAGGCCTTGGGGTCTCATGTTCAGAGCTTTAAGGTTCCCACTCTAACAGACAACAACTCAGGCTAAATTCAAGTTATAGGACTCCTTCTCGAATTTCAAATGGTATACGATGTTGTGGGTACAACAGGCTGTAGGGCTTCGGCTTCCAACCCGGAAGTTACAAGAGGCAGGCATGCAACTTCTAGTCTGCAACATCGTGGATGACACTGGGGCTTCCACCCCTGGACCCTACACCCTAAACCATCAACTGCCAGCTCTACACCCACACTGAAAGCCCTAAACCCTACGCCCGAAGCCTCAACCCCAAGCCCTGTACACTCTAAGCCCACAACCCTACACAACAAATACACAAATACACCTAGTCATCATTCAACGATGGTAGCTTCAGGCCATGAGGTACCCTCGGGGGTTGGTCCTCGAATCTTCGACTGATGGGGCTTAAGTTTCAAGCTTTTGGGTTCTGGGTTTGGGGTGCAGGCTATGGGCGCAGGGTTTCAGGTTTGGGCGCAGCGCATGTAACGGCGCATACCATAAGAGAACGGATGTACAGCTATTCTTGTGACGAGGGACCTGTGATTCAGGGTACTCGCCGGTGGTCGAACATCTATCCAAACAGGTGGCCCAATTCGATGTTCCTAAACAATTTATACTGGGCTTGAGGGTTTAGGGCTTGAGGATGCATCTATCCCAACAGGTCGCCCAATTCGAGGTTCAGTAGAACCTGGAACCCTAAGTGAACCTGGAAACATATTTACGCATCCCTATTCCAATGCCCGAAACCCGCAACCCTCAGCCCAAGCAGTGCGCCTCCTCCCGGTCGCGCTGCTTTTTTGCCTGCAGAAGCTGAACAACGCTTCATGACAGCAGCCTCTGGTCATTCCTTAACTAGATTAAGTTTCCTATTTATGTCTTGCGAAACGTCATGCATGAGATTGGTTTGGGTGTCGCTGCGTTTCGCGGTGTAGAGCTTCGGCGGTTCGGCCTGCAATACTCTTACATGCCATGTGTGTGGGACACCAGAACCCTTGGGCTGCAGGGAAAGCAGTCGAGCTACCCTCTTCTACCTGCCAAATCACAAATTCCAAACCCCTGAACGTGAAACCCCACCTGCTAACCCTAGATGCTAACCTTAAAGCCTGAACCCTAGACCCCGAACTGTGGATGGCAGTCGGCGTTTCTTGACAAGACCTTTAGATCGACAATTCCCCTCAGCCTTTTGTCTTCCTGAAGTAGCTGGAATCTAGAATCTAGAAATCTGGAAGCTACAGAACGGTGTCTTCGTCAAGAACTACTGAGGGAAGGGCAGCAGTCAAATCACATATGCATGCGGCCCGACTAGCCGTCTTCCGTGGAAGAGCTCCACGGGTGCAAGCACTTACATCACGCACCCAATTAGTGCGCCTCATCCTTCTCAAGCCCCTTGCTGTCCTGTACGGAGCGAGCAAGGTTTCCATGACAGCAACCTTTCGCTGTTCCTCAACATGAGGCTTCCCATTCTGCATAGTTCAGTGCGGTTGTGTGCGGAGTTTTGTGCTTTGCTGTTGGTTCAAAAACACCTTCTATTGATTCTGGGCTTGGGGGTTTGGAGTTTGAGGGTGATTGGAACAGGTGCCTCCCAGAAGAAGCGCTTTTAAACATCTATCTCATTAGGTGGCGCAATGAAACTTCAGGCAGAACCTGGCGCTCCAGAAAATCTTGGGCTGCAGGAAAGGGGTCGAGCTCCGCTCTTTTGCCGGCCAAACCCACAAATTCATCAAGTACTATTGACGTGCACTTATATCAAGTTCCGTCACATGGCCAGGCAGGAGGATGAAAGACGCACCGGGTGTGGGATATTCTGTCAAGCCCGCACCCAACTAGTGCGCCTCCTCCTTCTCGCGCATTCGGGGGTCCTGCAAGGACTGAGCATGGCTTCAATGACAGCAACCTTTGGCCGTTCCTTAACATGAGGGTTCCCATTCTGCACAGTTCAAGGCTTAGGGTTTGGGGCTTGGGGTTACGGGCTTCAAGCGCCCATACCACACGAGGACAGGCCAAAACAAGGAATAAACACCAAGCCATGATTTGATTCAGATCACAGTGAAGCCAGTCGAACCCCCAAGTTTTGGAGTCGGTGGGTTTCACTTTTGTGGTTTTTTGCTACTCAGGGCGTGGGGATGGTTCTTAAGGCGTCGCCTTTCAGGACACCTGCCATTGGCGCTTCCTTCATTGTCAGCGGACAAGCAATAGCTGCCTCAAAATGAAAGTCCTTGAACATTTGTCCCGAAAGGCGGTCAATGCGAGGTTCAGCAAAACCCTGAACACCCTCAACTCTAAACACAACTACTGCGCCTCCTCCTTATGCTGGCACAGCTTGTCCGTCATGACAACACAATTTGACTACTCCTCAAATCAAGGCTCCCCATCCAAGTATTGTGAGAGTCAGGATTGAGACTGGCCACAGGTTCCAAAATGCAGGACTTAGGCCTGGAAAACTCCTATATGCCATGTGGGAGTGCAGAATCCTGCGATCAAGCCTTGACAGCAAGCCCTGAAACATAAGTCAATCATGACCATGGATGGCGGTAGGGGTTTCGTCCCGTATTCCAGGAGCTTCTCAACTTGAATGTCTCAACCTCACTCCCTCATCATCCTCAAGTAGATTTCATCCTGACATCAGGAAACACCAGCACAGCGCCTCCACTATTTACTACAGACGGAAGTGGAACAGGCGGCTAGACCTGCAACCTGCCTTCAGAAAACTTGACAAGTGCATGAGCGTCCATTGTGGGAAAACCTCCCTGATAGTCAGGCATCGGTCCCATTAGGCGGGCAATGAGGTTAAACAAAACCTCAAACCCGAAAACCAAACGCAGGCACCCTCCTGTAATGAAGCACAACCCCAAACCCAACTAGTGCGCCTCCGGCTTCTCGCGCAAAGGGCTGTCCTGCAAGAATTGAGCCACGCTTCATTCCACAACCTTTGGCTGCTCCTAACCCGAAACCTCCGCAAACCGCATCAGAAGTCCAAAGCATAAGTTGCAAACGATGATCTGCTGAAGGCAGGCTTGCCCTCTCTCTCTTCTTCTTGCTGTCTGATAGCAGGGAGTGGAGGGACAAATCCTTATGGTATCTTTAAAAATAAACCCAATAAAAATGATACTTTCGGCTTTATTTTGGGCTCAAGGTTTAGGTTAGGGTTTCAGGTTTGCTTGCTGGTGGTTAGTACAATAGGGAAACAAGCAATGGGGGATGGGGATCATTGCCAGGGATCATACATGGCAGCATCTCCCTAAATGGACACCCGGTGTGTACACTTTATTTGAAGGGCACCCCATGTACCGAAACTGAAGCCACAATCCTACCTCTTATCAGTAGCGTAAACCCCGAAGCCTAACACCAAACAACTCCTGCGCCTGCTTCTCCGCGCGCGTTTTGTTTGCCTGCAACGCAACATGACCGCAAGCCTTTGCTACTCTTCGATACAATAAGGAAACCTTCTATATGCCAGGAAGTACATGTTTGAAGTGGTTGGGGCCAGACGATGCAAACCTCATAAGGTCTCCAAGCTTCCATATGGGTGACAGGTACCAAGCCTCAAGAGCAATGAAACATATGGTTTCTGTCGAATCCACACGCGCAGGGTACGTACCTCTCTCAGGTGTTTGGGTTGGGTATGCTAAATGCAGAAACATGGTGGGACTGGGGCTGGCGGGGTTGGGGTGGTTGGGTGCAGGGGTGGGGTGGGGGGTGGTGAGGGCAGGTGGGGGTGAGGGAGGGTGTAACACCCCCACCCCTGCACCTCACACCCTGCACCCGCATCAGCACTTAGCGTGGCAATGTCATGCTACATGTTGTGCTAATTTGGGTGCGGGGTGAAGCGTCTGGGGTGGGGGTGTGGGGTGCGGCGCGGGGGGTGGGGCTCGGGGTGCGGCGGGGGTGCGGTGGGAGCACCTGCCCTCGGCACCTATGCACCTGACCACTTGCACCCTTGCACCCGATACACATCCCCCAGTACCCGCATCCCACATTCGAAGCAAAAACCCTATACCACAGAGCTCTGCTCTTGAAGCTTGATAAGGTGACAGGATGTTGTAGCTTAGTCCTTTGCAGTAGGCTTCAGGAGTTGAGCAGCTCCTGCCTGTTATCTGCAATAGGGGTGCCTGGTAAAAACTAGAGCTTCGGAGCTCAACTCCGAAAGCCACAAGACACCAGTCCTACAATCATGAGCCGCAGAGGGGTACATTTTGGTGCTACAAATGTGAAGCCAACATGAAGCTTGCTTTTGGGAGTCGTTCAGTTTAGTTCTTTGACCAAAGCCACCTTTGAGACCCCAAAAGCTCATGAACGCGCGCACCCATTCTTGACTGTGTAAGCGCCCTATGCCGGGAGCATCTGTGAGAGATCTTTATGTTTGTGTGCTCAACGTGGTAGACCAGAATACTGACCCCGTGCGACCTGAAGCTTTAAAATCCTAAACCCTGAACGTAAATCCCTAGAAAACTGAACCAACAACCCTGGAACCCTAAACCTAAACCCTCAATCCTGAACCCTAAACCCTAGACTGCCCCCCGCCAGAGAGCTCGCAGAGGCATCTTGGGAAACATTCTCTCGATCCTTCTGTGTCCCCTAAAAACATGGTAGTTTCTCAGAATAGGGGTAACTCAATATGGCCCCCAGTATACTGTAATCCTCATTATGGGGACGTACCCCTAATTTTGGGAACCCTTTAAACTCTAAACCGTAGACCGTACGAATCCCTAAACCCTAATCCCTATATGGCCCTATATAACCAAATATATCCCCTATGAACCCCATGAATCCCAAACCTCAAACCTGAAAGTCGAGTTGAGCCTGCACCTGCTGGAAGGCCTGCTCCTGCGATATCCTCAGCTAATCCCAGGCTTGCAGGTTTTGGCGTTTAGGATTGAGGGTTTCAGGATTTAAGGATTAAGAAATTAAGGTTAGGGATTTAGGGCTTAGGACTTAAGGCGTAGGATCTAAAGCTTAGGATTGGGGCTTAGGATCTAAGATCTAGGATTCAGTGCTTAAGGCTCCAGGGATGACGGTTTCAGACTCAACGGACAAGCTCTGAACACTAAACCGTATTCAAGTTTGAGCGTCTGGCGTGCAGGGCTTACGGCTTCGAGATTGTCATCATGTGCCCTCGGCGGGGAACCCTATAGAGCCGAACGACAGCCTTCTGGAAAAGCCCGCAAAAATCAAACCCGCGTGTACCAAATCAAGAAAGTGGTTCGACTGTTCCACCGCACGGGTCACGTGAGCCAAGTGAACTGGCGCGAGAGCATTGCCCCAAACACAACGCGACAAGCACCGCAGCATTTCCATGTATAGATCAGGAGGACCAGGAGGATTAGTAGACAAATGCGCCACAACAAACAAAAATCATCAAACCAAACGAAGCTGGACTCCTCGAAGCTTTCGTCAGGGTTTGCATCCGGAATAGACGGCCAGAACGGTGTAGTCTTGGAAAGGTCACACACAAGCCCACCCATCAACACATACATGGAGCCACCGAACAACAGGTGCGCTGAGGGATCTCTTCTAGCAGAGCAAATGAAAGAGTCTGCTAACGCCTTTTGACGCTCACCGAAGAAGGTGTTTCCTGGCTGCGAGCTATGTATAGGCATGGAAGGATCCCTACGGACTGCTCGATTACTACCCCCGTCCCCCCCTGCACAAACACTCACAATAGCCCCGCAAGCCGAAATATCCCTTGCCCAGACTGCCCATGCACCCCTCTAGAGGAATCCGTTGCCTCTACCTTCTGTGACCCTCTAAAAGAAACCTGCTAGACTGAAATATCCTTTGGAAAACTCCCTAAACGGAACCTTAAACCCTAAATGCCCTAAATGTCCTTCCGCTGCCATATCTTTATCCCTTGCCTATACCCCCTATGCACCCCTCTACAGGAGACCCTGCAATCTAATACCTATACCCCGTATGCACCCACCCCATTCCGCATGCCAATGCACCCGAGTCAATAAGTCAAGGAACCCCAAAATGCCAAAGTGTCCCTTCTCGACACCCCATTATGCAACAAACAAAAAGGACCTCTAAACTCTAAACTTGGCCCTATCCATCTGTCTAAACGGGCAAAGGATCAGCTGCTGCTGGTGCAGCTGCTGCTGGTGCATCTGCTGCTGCACCTGATGCTGCTGCTGGTGGTGCAGCTGGTTCCATGCCTCTCGACGTGTCGCAGCATGAAACTTGGGGATTGTTTTCTAAACGGTGCAGGCTATCTCGGATCACAGGAATACTCTTTTCCATCATGCAGGCTCTAGCTTCAAGAGTCGCCTGCCTTATGCAAGCATCCTCTAAATATCCCTAGTCTTAAAGCGAAATCTAGAACATTAGGCGGAGGATGACTGTCGGGAATGTTGGGGCATGTTTTCGGTACAACTAGGAATGTTGGCTCTAGCCAACCCTGCTTCATGGGTCTGCCGGGACCCTAAGCCGAGCACGGGCAAAGCCTGTTGATAGGATGGATCAGAAATGTCTCTTCTCCCATGTTCTGGTGCTGTGCCAGAATCTTGAGGCACAGTCATGCTGAGAAAAACACGTGTAAGCCTAATCCGGGCTGAAAACCCCCAAGCTTGAATGATGGACTTGTTTCGGCAGTGGCAGGAGACCTGCCCAAGCCCCAAGCCTACTTGAAGCCCTACCCTTTCATCTAGAAGCCTGAATCACTGGACATGTTGGATTTAGCGTTGAGGCTGACAGTGGCTTCGTCGATTTCAGGAAATGTGAGGCCTACGGCCCTACATTCTTTTTGTGTGGCTCTCAAAATGGCAGGTCTTTGGTAGCACAAGGGATGCATGCTTCATTGGGGTTGTCAGGAAGGAGCGTATAAACGTCTTGTATAGGGCTCCAACCAGTGGGATAATCTTGAGAAACTCCTATATGGGGGGCTTGGTGAGGAGTATACAACATCATCCCGTCTCGCAAATGGTATTTGGTCAAAATATCTGTCACCTACACGGCCATGAGGTGCCTTCCCTTTAGGTTAGGTCTCTTTTTCGGGAAATACATTTGCAAGTTACATCGGATTGCAGGGGAATTCGCCTCGGTCCCTGGCCGACAGGCTGGAAGGATCTAGCCTTCTCCCACCGACCCCAAATCACTTTGAATACGAATCTCACAGAGCTCTTGAACCCCCTAAACCTAATAAGTTTCTCAAAAAAAGGAGGCCCTTAGGGATCTGGCTCAAGAAACTCCCACCAAGCCAACCGTCACCAGCCGTAACTACCAGCGGCTATGCTGAAATAGTTGGAAGTACACCTATACACCAATACCCCACCCAAGCCTCACATAGATTGGTCCTGAAGCCTCCTGGGGGGTGGGTTTTGTTGAGTTTGTTTGGCCTCCTTTTCCCCGCAAAAGTTGTAAAGCCATACAAAGACCTGACAGTGGAATTCCTCTTAAACAGCTTTGAGAAAGGCTCATGTTCTTAGGGGCTCCCCCCATCTGCCTGCTGCAACATCTGGCACACCCGAACCAACTCGGCCTGGCATGGGATTGCTCCAAGAGTCAGGCAAAGGGGTCAGAAGTGCTCTGGAGCGATTGGAACAGATCTCGGGTTCTGCGACCTGAATTGGCATGTGTCGGCAGTATAATGCCGAGATGCGGCCTAATGCTGGAGCATTTTAAAGGCGAGCGGTAAGAGGGCTTTGGAGCTTTGGGGCTTAGGGACTCTGGGGATATCTAGGGGCTGCTTGTTTGATTGTTGTGTCCGAAATCTCGCGAAGGGATCTCAACATTGGGCCCTCGTGGCAAGTACTCTTCATGCGACTGGGCGGCTTGCAAAATGGGGGTTGGGGTCTCTATCCCTAAGCCTAAAGCCCACACTAAAGACAAAGGAGAGCAACAGGCCGTAAGTCAAGAAACCAGAAAGCATGTTAACCTTCAAGCCGAAAGCTTAGAGGGAAGCCCTCGAGCAAGTCGGTCAGGGAAGTCCCTTCCAAGTTGTTGTCTACACGCTGTTGAGGGCTAGGGGTGTTGTGAGTAGCGTTGGGGTTTGCTAGAGCTTTGGGATCGGATGGGGTCCGGACTACCTCAACCCAGTGTTAGAAAAGAACTGGATGAAGAACCTTAAATTCTACTACGCCCTAAGAGAGACAACCCTAAACGCAAAGCTCGTCAGTCCAAACGCCCAAACCCTCACTGGGTAACTTGGGCTGACAGTCTAAGACACGAAGCCTGCGGGCTCACGCTAGGCATGACATCAAACACGATACGCTCACTGTCCCTTCCTCCGCCTTCCTCCCTCTTCCTCCCTCCGCTACCTCGAGCACAAGATGATGACAGGCATGAGGATGGCGACTCCCACAGGCTCCATCCCCGTTCATGTTTCATGTTGGTAACGGCTATTGGCTGCAAGATCACTGATTTGCGGCGCGCTTATGACGGGGCTGCCCCAGGGCGTTGCAAGCACAAACGGACTTCACAAACACGAACACATGCTGCACATTGAACACATGCCGCTTGCAAGTTGCAAGCACACAAGTGAACCCTTCAGGAACAAGGTGAAAAGCGTAAAAGGCCGCCAACCTTCAACGGAGAGAAGCCTGCAAAGCTGCAAAGTATTCGTGCAAACACCTGAGTCCTACCTCAAGACCCCACAGAACTTGGCCCAAAATTCTTCATTCACAGAACCCTAAGCCCTAAGCCCTAAGCAATCAACGCTGAAACAAGGATGCAAGCACTCACCCGGAACCCTTCAGAGCCAAGCCCAAAACGCCGATCGGTAGCAAACGCCCAGCCATACTGCACGCCAGACACCCAAACTCGAGCCACCACCCCTAACCCCAGGCTTCACACAGGAAACCTTAAGCTTTCAGAAGAAGAACAACCTGAACCCCTAGCCGTATTGGCTAGTTCTATGGGTCGTGGGTGATGGTTTCACCTAATTTTGGTGTCCAAGAAGGAGCCATGCGACCTGCCTGCTCATCTAGTGGGAAGGCAGCGCCCAACTGCTGGCGGCGCACCATGAGATATTGGTACGTATGGTACCAAGCTTGGTACCTCAGGATTTAAGGAGGCTCTGGGTTTAGGGCTCAAGGTTTAGGGGGTTTAGGATTTAGGGCATTGGGATACGGGTTTAGTAAAGGCATTGGCCTCAAAAGGGTTTAGGACAGGCGCTTCATAAATGAAAGGCCCATTTGCGCAATTGTACCTAAGCACAGGCAGTTAGCCAGCAGGGGTTGTTCACTGCCTTTCCCGTGCCATGGGCGGGGGCTTGTCAACCAACATCCCTAAACCCCGCTAGGCATTGTGCCAGTGTCTAGTACGAGGGCAGCGCTTTGGGGACACAGGATTTGGGGCGTCAAGGTTTGCGAGGAATGGACCACAGCCTCAGTCCAATTGAACATCAGGTAGCAAGGCATTCTCAGTGCTTCGCCTCCTCTTTCTACCATAATTCCTGGCACGAGAGTCCAACGCAACTCCAGCTTGGAATCATGTATGGCACTTGTGTAAAATACCTGTCTGCCAAAAGACCATAATGTAGGTTCCTTACGCAATTAGGGCTCACTTTTAGGGAAGTGGTTTCCTGATGGTCCCTTCCTTACGAGGACCTTGAGAACATCTCCCATATTCTTGGTAGTGCTCGTCTGCTTCTGCGGCGTGACGCATCAAAAAGACCATATCATAGTATGAAGCCCTGCATGGCCGAACCCTTGTAAGAACCTTAACCCTGACACTGTCCTGAACCCTCGAGAAGGGCTCATTTCTTACAACAGGCTATGGTCCTTACCATCGTTAGGACCCCAGACGTCCCTAAAGCTCAACCTAAATCAAAAAAGCTCCAAGACCGAAACCTGAAACTCTAAACCCTAAAGCCCGGAACCCACAACCCTCAGCCCTAAATCCGACTTCCTAAACCCTAAACCCTAACTAGTTGACTGTTCGCCCACAACCTACATCAGAAATCCGAAAACCTTGCTACGACGGCTGAGGAGCTGGTGTTCCGAGAACTGGATCATCTGGGCACAGGGGCTAGGATGTAGGGATGGGGAGTTGAAGTTAAGGATTGTATGATTTGGGGTTAGGGAGGGAGGCTTTAAGCTTGTGACTGAGGGTTTGGAGTCGAAGGTTGATGGTTTTAGGCTTTTCGTGTTGGGGCGCAGTAATGCTAGGTCCTCGTCTCTAAATCCTAGGAGCAACTGCCTGAGACATCCCTAAGCCCGACACCTCCCCTGACATTCAGCCTGCCCTACCACTGCATCTTGATTCGCAACTTGGTTAGCGCTCACTGTTGGGAAGGGTGTACTGGCTACTCCGGCTTCTCAAGTTAAAAGCAATCCCACACCTGACCTGAGACGCCTCAAACTCTGAAAGGCGGAGCCCGAGAACAAAATCGGGAGATGCTTCTTCTTGACCCTAGTTGGAATTTGGTGCTTTCGTGTGTGGGTGGTAGCGCTTAGAGTTTACTGCTTCAGGCTTAGGGCTTACAGCCGCCAGCCAGCGGCTCCAAGGCTTCGTATCTTGGCTACTTTTCTTAGGTACAAGGTCATGAATAGAACACATACCCCACTAGGAGCCACGGCGATATGTGATGGAGCGGTGGCTTCGAGATTTAGGGTGTGCACTCTAAATATTGGTATGGGACAAAAACCCAAAACTACCCATAGAGACCCCATGCCCCATTTGGAACAAGGGAGGTGATCTCGAGAGAGGTGATCTAGAGGTTGGCTTTTGTTTGGGGATTTGAGGCTTATACTTAATTTTGGCACACCTCCAAATGACTCCTTAACTAACTTCTGTACCATCCCCAGAGCCTTTCAAATAAGACGGGCCCGGAATTCAACCCTAAACCTAAACCTCGCGCCCTGAACCCTAGAAGAAAACCCCAGAGTACGCCTGCTGCGGAAACCTTGGGGGGCTTGGCGGAGGCTGTGCCTGCGCAGCGTTGCAAGACTTTCAAGAAGAGCTGGAGATTCGGCACGGGCACGCAGAAGTCTTGAGGCTTAGGGCTTGGTCAACATCATGGTTTCCTTGTGGGGGTCTTTGCAAAGTGCCTTCCATAATTTGAGATAACAGCATATCAGGATTTTGGCGCTCCCGCTTGGACCGTACTTCACATGAAAGAGATTGCACTACGTTGGAGGGTCTACAGGGAACCAGCGTCTTGAATTGCACGATGGGACTCATGTCGTCTTAAGGGACAAGCTTCAAATGAGGGGTAAGAAGTGTTTAAAATTAGTATGAGAGGTTTAATTCTTGATGCAACCCCAGACTCAGTCTATGCCAACAGATTTTAGACAAAACATTAAGTACTCCGGTGAGCAAGGAATGAAACATATAATGGATCCTTATAGTCGTCCCTATATACTCCCCACTGGTAGGGGATTTCCATTTTCTTTTCCAGTCCTTCATTCCCAGAGGCAAGATGAGTTCTTTAACAGGAAGGAATCGCATGCTGGCCTTGCCTTTCCCTAATCCACGACCTCAGTCCAGAACGCTCGGCCTAACTCCTAGGACCCCAAACCTTAACCTAAATCCCCAGAATCGAGAACCCTAGAGCAAAGACCCCCATGATGACATATATATATATGTGTGTATATATCTACTTATCCACAAGAATACCCCAAACCACATACATCCCCATGTAACACCTCTATCCAGATAACCCCTAGAAGATGCTGGAAACTACAACCCATCGTTGGCCTGATGCCATGGATGCCGCACCTGAGTAGTTGGCAGAGTTGACGTGGTTTTGCTGCAGGGTGCGCGAGGACCCTTAAATGGGATCCATGTAGTGGTGTTTGAGAGGTCTGGGGTTTAGGATTCTTAGGATTTGGCATTTTGGGGATTGGGGACTACAGGGATATCAGGCATATGAAGTTTTTGGGGGCCTGAACACTGAAATCTGCAGCCACATGGCCAAAACTCAGACCACGAACCCAGACTAATCGATCCTAGACGCTGAGCCCTTCACCCTTGAGTCCGTGATAACTGAAAAGCTAGCTTGGTCAAGTAGCTCCACGCGATGGTTGCATGAAGTCGAGCGAATCCGCTCGAACTTGCATAATCGAAGACTTGAGAAGCGCACATTCCCAGACGCGTGAAGCTCACGTTCTGTGTATCTCAGTAAGTACCTCCTCCCAAAACATCCCCCCGCCAGCCAAAAATTTATCCCAACATGTACCGGCAACACCTCTTACATGGAATATATCATGTCAGGGGCGATTAGTGGGTTTCAGCATGTAGGCCTCCAACAAAGAAAACTCAGCCGCAAAGTTAGGAAGAAGAAGTGATCCTGGGGTCGCAACACTAGGAAACCCATAGCCCAGAAAGCATAAAGGAGCCTCTGAGGTACATAGTATATTAGGGTAATATAAGGATAATGGAAAAGAAAATGGAAACTACTATAGTATATTACAGGTTCTGAAGGAGGCTTTGCAATTCTGAGGGATGAGCGGAGACTGTCGTTCATAAGGATTGGTTACTCATGTGAGAAGCTCATTTATTCCAGAGACCGATGACAGAAGTCCTGCCACCCCTTTTGCAACTCAGACATCGACCACTCCTTCAAACCAAACCTGGAGTCCCCCCCAAAAAAAAGGAAATCCCTACAAGGCAGCCGATTGTCCCTTCAACCCTTCGGGTGTAGTAGAGTTTAGGGTCCTCGCATCCTGGAACCCAAACTCCAAGCCTAGTTTCTACCAACTCGGCACCTTGGACTCCTAAGCAAATCCTCACCGCTTCCCCATATAACTCCTAAACCCTAAGCCCTCAACTGGAAACAATTTTGACAAAGCATTCTCGACAGCTTTTGATCTTTCAAAGCAATCTGGAGGCGATTCGTCCACACAGAAATCAACCACTTACAAGAAGAAAAGGCTAGCAACCCAAAGATGTCCAATTTCATGTTTCAAGGTCCCTTTAAACAAGTGCCCTAATTTCGGAAAGCCCTCAAACCCTAAACCCAGCGTGCCAAACCGACAGCCTGAGCCCTTCAGCCCTACACCCTTACTTCCAAGTCCCAAACCTCAAACCTTATAACCCCCAACTTTAAACTCAACCAGCTTGGCCCTGATGTCCAAAAACTTTGCCCGAAACCTGGCAACCTCAAACCTCAAGCTCTAAACCTGGGCCTTTGAGAACTTGCAACCTCAAACCTACGGTCCTCGCAGTAAACATGTTTAGGGTTCAGGGCTTAGGGCTAGCTTCGGGTTTAGGGCCTTTTAAACACAATGGTTACATAGCTGCCTCGGCCTCTACAGTTACTACTGACAATAACTAAAATTGTAGGTGTGCTAGAATAGAAAGTCAGCCTCAACCACGCCCCAAAAAACCTAATCCACGACACCACCACCCTAAATCCCTGAACCCCGAATTAACGCCCCCCACCCAAAAAAAAACTAATAGAACCACTGATAAACCCCAATATAACCCGAATATAACCCCTATAACCCTAAACCCTAAACTGCCAGAATCCTCCTCATATATTACTCCAGGGTACTGTCGGGCTGGGCACTTCCTCGACCCCTCCAGAGCTCGATGAACTGCAGCGGAAAGTTTTGCTGGGCCAGATGACCCTAAACTAAAGGATTAGGGTGTTGAGCTTGAAAATTGAAGTTTAGAGTGCTTGACGGTCTAAGCTGTAGGGTTTCGGGGCTTAGTCTAAAGGCTTTAGTCTTCAGGTTTGGGGATTTAGGGTTTCAGGGTCTGGCATGTTTGGGGCGTGGAGTTGTGGGTTGCTAGTTTAAGGTTTTAATTTGTAGTCCAGGTTTGGGATTTAGGCTTTAGAGTTTGGGGCTTAAGTTTCGAAGCTTCGGATTTTCCAGGTGCGCTTGTGAATGTTTGATGATGTTCTGACAGTAGAGATCTGAATTTTTTTGGGACTGCCATAGGGACTATGAGAAGGAGTGTTTGATCAAATCCTGTAGACCGAGAGGGCTGGAGGGTCCTTTGATAAGAAGTCCAAAGTATGGTTCAAATGCTCTTGTGGCCTTGCCTAAGCCCATGCTGTCCAGCATTCTGGGGGTCCTAAGTCGTGCAAGATTATCTCCATCCACCGTAAGATTGCAGGAGAATCATAACTACGAAACTTCAAGCAGACTGCCAGGATGCGTAAACCTAGATAGCCCACAAGTCTGTAAGCCCCACTCCCCAGACCGTACCAATAAGGCTAACGCGTATGCCCGGGCCATCTTCCAGGTGACTTCGTATTCCATACATACCGAACGGAAAGAAACGGGCACTACGATTTCAAAACCCATTGCATCAAAGAGCCCTAATTCCACGAGATCCCTGCAGCAAAAATTAATACATGCTATTGGATACACCCTGCAACCACATCTCACCAACAAGAGTTGTGCTTATGTTACTCACGCCTGGTTGGAAATGCGGGAATGGATTGCTACTCCGGAGTAGGGCCTATACACTCGTTGTAGTTGTCCCCATAATATGTCGCCGCAGTCCATTCCGCGAAAGATTCGATGTAAAGGGTTGGGCAGGGTTGGGTGTCTTTACTGTGAGTCTGAAAGGGGTCAGTCAATCCAAATCCGCACCTGACTGACGTCTCTGACTCAGTAGACGCCTGGCAGCAAGGTGGGGAATGAGCTTCGGGCCTATGGGGTGTAACCTCAGGTTAGCTAGAAATGAATGAATGGATCCTCATAGCAATCCATATATAACCCCGTATGGTGGTTTCCGTTTCATTTCCATTCCTAGACCCTGAACGCTAGACTCTAGACCCTGAATGGTAGTTTCCATTTTCTTTTCCATTCCTATTTATTCCAAGCTAACCAAAGGTAAGCAACGCCGCAGGGTGCGGACCCCAAGTTTCTTGCATCCCTCACAGTCTCCAAGTCTGCCTAGGGGTTCATGGGGTTTGGGGTTTAGGGGCAGCCGAATTTTGAAGAATACTCTGACCCTTTGGCAGTCGCTGGTTTGGTTAAAGGCTTGGGTGCTCTTATAGCCATCCAGCTGGCTATCAAGGATACTTGTCAATACCACTGCCGTGAAAGCACCAATCTTCATAGCGTTGCTTCCTGGCATGTAAGGATCTGCAATCGGAATGGAAAGGGGGAATGAAGGGAATATTAAGAACAGGGGATAGGAACTGTGCAGAGTCAAGCTTTGAAGTGTTAAGGTCTATTGCAGGGATCAAGGTAGTGTTGGGGAAGTCCCTTTTGGTCCAGTATACGCGAGGCCAGAAAATGTGTTTTCAGCTATCAAGCAAGGGTTGTGGTCTAGTATGATGTTGGAGCCTGCAGATTGCCGGCTTAGTGTGCGACGCGTAGGAAGTTGCCATTTTCGCATTGCTATTTTCGGATGACGTCACCAAGCATGCAATGAAGCTGCTCCCGTTCACGCCTGCGCAATATTCGGCCTACTCTCTCACACTCATCTCCTGACAATATCTCTCGCATCTACAATTACGCTTATGAGTGGTCGTCAGCATCAATATCCGGGACCACAGAGGAGTAAAAAAGCCTTACAGCGGGGGACCCTTTCAGGGGAGCCAACACACAGGCCCTATACCTCCCGTACTCTTTCAAATGTCCTCTCCAGAATCGACAGTCACATATCAAAGAACGCCGATAAATTACTCCGCTATCCTGGCCAATGGAAACGAGCGCTTGAGGGCCTCCGCTCCTCCGCAACACGCCTTGAGCATTATTTCTTTGAATATGGTGACACTTGAAGTCTCTTTAACCCTTGTATGGCGTGCTCTCAGCACTTCCTCACCACTAGACCCTAAATTCCGTGTAAACTTTCAACTTAAGATGAGGCCTCCAGCTGCACGGGGGGTTTCAGGGGGTTTTCTGAAAGTTCTAGAGCATATTACATCTCACAAGCCACTAAGCTCCAAACCCAAAACTCCAAAGCTCACAGCCGAGTCCTTCAACCTGAGACGGGTACCCCACCCAAACAAGACCTGGAAGCCCGCAACACATGCTGTTTGAAGGTAATCACGTCCCTCCAAGTCAGCACGCTCCACGCATACACCCTAATGCCTCTATACATACATGCATGCATGAATGCATGCATACATACACGCGTGCGTACATACATACACACATACAATGTTGGTATGTTTTGTTATCAGGCCGGTTGGGAGGTGATGTTCTTTAGCAAGGGGAGGGGCTTCGTCCTTCAATCTCGAGTCCTCATCCTAAGTTGACACCTCTCACCCCTGCAAGAGAAGATTCAGCTGCCTTGGCAGACAGCTGTCTGTGAAAGCTTGCCTTAGCACTGATGCAGTTTACGGCCTAAGGTTCTGCCTTTAGGGGTTCGTGAGGTTTTGGGGTCAAGGGTTGACAAGTACCGTCTTCTGGTTGACGGCTGAAGTCGCAGGGATTTCAGGTCGCCGTACGAACCGCAGAATGTCGCAGCTGGTTTCTGTACTGAACCCAAAAGCCCTAAACCCGAAAACCTACACCACTTATCGGACAGACCTGGCAGAAAAGGCTTGAAGGTGCATGCAGGTTCCGCGCGTTTCTGCGAATGTTTCCAAGGGATAGCTAGGAATCATTCAACAGCTGGAGGGGTCTTCCTGAGAAATTCCACACGGATCAAGTTGAGAAAATCCCGTACTGATGTTCGGGAACAATCCACTTCTTGGATGCCCGACGCGGGTTGGATTTTGGACCAATGCCACAAGCAGCAAAATGAAGCAACCCAACGTCACCAAAAAGAGTGACATCAGAAAATCCGAAAATGATACCTTACACTTCGCACAACCCAGAAGCCTATGTATACACATATACCTAGCTGTATATCTCAATACATGTCACTTGTATCGGATACATATATGTATGTATATATGTTTATGTACAGACTGCATTTGTGGTAAATTTGTGGGAAGGACACCTGCTGATGAACCTCTACGTTGCAAGGCTTGGTATGAGGCAGAAACCCATAACTCTACTGAAATTACAAAGGCGGCATAAGGCGGTACTTTAACCCCATATTGACCCCTACATAATTATGACAGATGTATCCCCACCCCACCAATAAATGAATCTGAAGCCCGGATAGCGGGCGCTCTAGCAAGTGGGATAGGTTCCGGCTGCAGTGGAAGGTCTGGCAACATGACCCCGTACCGGGGTATGCTAAAAGCCGAGACAACCACGTCGAACCGTATCATGCAGAAGCCGTGCCCCTTCGACAAATGCAGAGGAAAGCACTGCGTTTGGCGGGCTTAACATAATCTAAAAAACAAGGAACTTTGAAGCAACAAATCACCGAAAACCAAGTAACAGTAACACATGATGTTTTCATGATCACGGGATGTATCAGCCCCTAATCTCCTTGATGTATCAAAAAGTAGAGGAACGCAGTGTGTTTGGAAGTTTGCGAAATACAAGGAATCATGAGGCAACAGATCAACAACATCACCAAGTAGCGGTTGATGCTTCAGCGTCATGGTCCCCACGTCTAACAAATCGACCAAAAGAAATTAAAGCATGCACCCAAATGACAACACCATTGAGCCCAAGAACTCTGAACCCTCCCTTTAAAACCTATCTAACGTCATCACCACCTGAAACCCCAAATCTGAGAAGGTAGCTGGTGGACCCTGCTGCTGCAGCATGTGTTGGGCCTGACCCGGGAGGTTTTGGGATAAGGCACAGCATCTGTTTTCAGGGGTTTGAGGCTAGGACCCGGGTCTCAGGATTCTGGGAAAAGGCCATGAAGTTGAAGGTCTGGAAATGCATCAAGAAAACGCAGCGCGGGCTTGGGTTGAGTTTCGCCGAATACCAGAAGCAGCACCATGAAATAATGCAACATGTAAAGAAAAGCAGAATGGCATCAAAGAATGCCAGCCTACACTTCGAACCCTACATACGACAACACAGCAACTTCTATATCTATATATATACATACATATCTATATATACATACATATGTACATGTTTTAATTACACATACTGTATGACTCCTGCCAGTGAACCTCCAAGTCGCAAGGCGTCATAGAGGCAGAAACCCCTCTAGCAAGTCTAGCGGAAACACAGGGGGAAAGCTTGAAAATTTTCTTCTATACGCAATATACAATGAACATATGTACATATATATATATATATAGATATTATGTATTTACTTGTTCATGTTCATGTATACAGGACGTAAGTATCCCCACTCCACCAGTTGATGAGAGTTGTGCTTTTTGGCAACTACCCCAACTAAGAATCTATTCTTCCTTGAGAATACTGTAAGCAAAAAACGGAGGATATGAGCTTAGTCTATATCGGGGACTAGCGTGTTCATCAGTCATGCAAAGCAATCACAGGCAACGGGTGGATTTTGGGAGGACTTTTAATTCTTGTAGATAGCGCGAGTCAACAACGCTAGTCATCTGCCTCTGAATTGGCCTTCGCAAATTCGGGATTTCCGGTTTAGGGCTACGGATCGGGGTCATAGAGTACTGCTTGGAAACTTATTTGGGCTTAGGGGTCTAGGGTGTCAGTCCCGGAAGGTTTGTCAAATACGATTTGGATGACACAGCGACACAGGGCTTAGCATTTAGGATGATGGAGTTCCGGGTTGAAGGCTGGAGATTGATGAGCGGACCTGTTCAGTGCAACTGGGTCATGAAGGGAGGGTTTTATCAACCTGCTCCTGGAACCCGATGCCCCTTTCAGGATCTCGGCCGAAGGATGTACAGAGCCTACGGTTCAGCGTGCAAAGAACAGGGAGACATGTAAGCATCATTCTGCTTCCATTCATCACTGCTTCGTTTGCTGCTGGTCCGACTTGGCCATCAAGGTTTACAGGCAAAATGATAGCATGAACTTACATATTCGCAGCACGCAACGGCTGAAGGCATTGCGGCTTGGGGATATGCACCTTGGACAGCTGTACCCCCCAAACTGGACTTTAAACTGCACGGCTGGAATGGGACTTGACTTGCGGATTCGAAGCCGAGGATTTTTGAAAAGGCTTGCAAAGCAGTTGAAAGGCTAAAGACATGATGCCCTAAACTTCATGATCCTAGATCCATGTTAGTTGGGCCCTGCAGGTTCGTGATGCTGCTTGCAGGGGCCCGCATCGCTTCTGAGCATTACCTCAAGAACTTTAAACCCTCACCCGGCGCACCCAAGCCATAATGCATACACCACAGCCCACACCCTGAACCCGTCCCTGAAGAATGACCCAACGTCCTGAACCCCAAATCTGAGAAGGTAGCTGGTGCACTCAGCTGCTGCGTCTGCTGAACCTGATATGTGGGATTTGGGACAAGTCGTAAAATCCGGCTTGTCAATTATGGATTGAAGGGTATCATCAGATTTGGTGAACAGGTCTTAAGTTGAACGGCTGGGACTGCACCAAAAATGCAACTCCGTCGCAGCTTTCGAGTTCAGCCGATACCAGAAACACCAAAGTGAAAGAACTCAACGCCCAAACGAATGATGTCAAAAAATGCTACCAGACACCCTACACTGAGACTGTATACAGAAAACATCGAACAAGGTAAACGCCTGCTTCGCTCCGTTTCACTCACCTAAATCCTTGGTTCAACAACCAAACCTCCCATTGCTAAACCCTAGACCCACCAGGTCCCAACCTTTGGACCCTGAACAACAAACAAAAAAACAAAACTGTTGCTTGGAGCCCCAGATCTCCCCAAAAGTGTTGTTGTTTTTTTGTTTTGTGTTTTCTTGGGTGTTGGGTTGTTTTTTTGCTTTGTAACTCTTTGGTTTTTGGTTAGATCTGTACACAATCTATCAATATCAGAAATTAGAAAAATGAATCAACATCCTATCTTGCAAAATTGCTAGAGAACATCGCTATTCACGGTGTTTTCAAGCTCTAGGTGGTTCTTGGGGGGGTGACCATACATATATATATATACATATACATACAGACTACTTTTGTGGCAAATTTGTGGGAAGGACACCTGCGGATGAACCTCTACGTTGCAAGGCTTGGTATGAGGCAGAAACCCATAACTCTACTGAAATTTCGAAGGCGGCACTTTAACCCCATATTGACCCCTACATAATTATGACAGATGTATCCCCACCCCACCAATAGATGAATCTGAAGCCCGGATAGCGGGCGCTCTAGCAAGTGGGATAGGTGCCGGCTGTAGTGGAAGGTCTGGCAACATGACCCCGTACAGGGTATGCCAAAAGCCGAGACAACTACGGATCGAAAAGTATCACGCAGAAGCCGTGCCCCTTCGACAAATCCAGAGGAAAGCACCGCGTTTGGCGGGCTTAACAAAATCCAAAAAAACAAGGAACTTTGAAGCAACAAATCACCGAAAACCAAGTAACAGTAACACATGATGTTCTCACGATCACGAGATGTATCAGACCCCAATCTCCTTGATGCATCAAAAAGTAGAGGAACGCAGTGTGTTTGGGAGTTTACGAAATACAAGGAATCATGAGGCAACAGATCAACAACATCACCAAGTAGCGGTTGATGTTCCAACGTCATGGTCCCCACGTCTTACGAATCGACCAAAAGAAATTAAAGCATGCACCCAAATGACAACACCATTGAGCCCAAGAACTCTGAACCCTCCCTTTAAAACCTATCTAACGTCATCACCACCTGAAACCCCAAATCTGAGAAGGTAGCTGGTGGACCCTGCTGCTGCAGCATGTGTTGGGCCTGACGTGGGAGGTTGTTGGGATAAGGCACAGCATCTGTTTTCAGGGGTTTGAGGCTAGCACCCGGGTCTCAGGATTCTGGGAAAGGGCCATAAAGTTGAAGGTCTGGAAATGCATCCAGAAAACGCAGCGCGGGCTTGGGTTGAGTTTCGCCGAATACCAGAAGCAGCACCATGAAATAATGCAACATGTAAAGAAAAGCAGAATGACATCAAAGAATGCCTACACTTCGAACCCTACACATACTACAACGCAGCAACCTCTATCTATATATATATATAGACATAGATATCTATATATACATACATATGTACGTATTTTAATTACACATACTGTATGACTTCTGCCAGTGAAACTCCAAGTCGCAAGGCGTCATAGAGGCAGAAACCCCTCTAGCAAATCTAGCGGAAGCACATGGGGAAAGCTTGTAGAAGTCTTCTATACACAATATACAATGAGAATATGTACATATATATATATATACATATATCGTATATACACGTTTATTTTTTATGTATACAGGACGTATATATTCCCACTCCACCATTTGATAAGAGTTGTGCTTTTTGGCAACTACCCCAAGTAAGAATCTATTCTTCCTTGAGAATACATGCAGAATGGTAGCACGAACTTACATATTCGCAGCACGCAACGGCTGAAGGCATTGCGGCTTGGGGATACGCACCTTGGACAGCTGTACCCCCCAAACTGGACTTTAAATCGCACGGCTGGAATGAGACTTGACTTGCGGATTCGAAGCCGAGGATTTTGAAAAGGCTTGCAAAGCAGTTGAAAGGCTAAAGACATGATGCCCTAAACTTAATGATCCTAGATCCATGTTAGTTGGGCCCTGCAGGTTCGTGATGCTGCTTGGAGGGGCCCGCATCGCTTCTGAGCATTACCTCAAGAACTCTAAACCCTCACCCTGCGCACACAAGCCAAAATGCATAAACCACAGCCCACACCCTGAGCCCGTCCCTGAAGAATGACCCAATGTTCTGAACCCCCAATCTGAGAAAGTGGCTGGTGCACTCTGCTGCTGCGTCTGCTGAACCTGATATGTGGATTTGGGACAAGTCGTAAAATCC
>CAJNIZ010032035.1:37920-71978 GCA_905231905.1 Symbiodinium pilosum | reverse complement strand
TTTAGGGTCTAGGGTTTAAGGATTGTCCTTATTATGCGGACCCCCACATGGCACCCCTAATTTTAGGAAACCTCCATTTCAATTCAAGGCAGCTGACACACTATACAATGGAGGGGCACGGGCTCAGGATTTTGCAGGACTTTTCAAGGTTTTGGTTTTTGGCCAGAGTTTAGGGTTTGTCGCTTTAAAGGGTTCAGGGCGTAGGATTTAGGATTTGGGGCTTGGAAGTTGGGTGGGGGTTCACAACGCTACGTCATGCCTTACAAGCAACCGAAGAGACAACTGCTCTGAAACCAATGCCTTGGGAAGCCCAACTAAATCACTCACCGAAACTGCTTTGGCCAAAATAGCTTTCATTCGACAGGTCGGACATTCTACGGTCTCGCTTCCCAGGGTCGTCCCCCCAAAAAAACTGGGTACCGTCACGGAGCCAAGTAGCCAATCATAAGATATTATGAGTTCTCAAGCCGACCCCTTTGAGAGTGGTCAAGTAGCACATGGAAATTCCAAACTCACTCTTGAATGAGCCTACAACGAACAAGTTTGGGCAGTGCGTCCTGACTAGGGCAAATCAGGCCCTGTTTCGCCGAATCGGGTTTAGTCCACAACCTTCAAAGAACCCCGAACCCTACATCCTACAAAATCCAAAGCTATGACAAATCTTAACCAAAACGCTTAACCTCGGCTTACTGGATTGAAAAGTGCGTCCCAAATAGGTGGGGTGGAGGATCCTGGTTGCAAAGTTCCATCATTTTAACGCCCCCTATTGCTGATACTTTCCAAGCAAACCTGACACTTGAAACCTAAGCCACCAAACCTCAAACTCCACTCGAAGCGCTTGCAAACCCTGAATGCTATACCCTGAACCCCCGCACTATCCCCAAACCCTAAACCCCACGCCCGAACTCCACGTCCCTGAACAGCAAACCCCAAACCCTAAACCCTGAAACCTAAACCCCAAACCCTAAACTCTAAACCCCAAACCCTATACCCCAAACCCGAAACCCTGAAGCCTGAACCCCAAAACCCTGAACCCCAAAACCCTAAACCCCTAAGCCGATGACCTGCTCCTCAGCTCTCCGGCTCTTTCGCTGCAGTGCACGATTGAGGTTCGTAGCCCTCAGCAGCGGACATCTGCTTATAATGGGGTTGAGGTTTTGCGCAGGGTGAAGGGTTTTTAGGGTTTACTGTGAGGGTCTAGGGTTTAAGATTAGAGTTTGGGATTTGGTGCTTGGGGTTTAGGCTGTACTGCGGAGGTTAACGGCTTTATAGGGTTTAGGATTAGGGTTTGCGGTCTTAGAGTCCCAGAATTGGGGTTTAGAGAGTGGGTCTTAAAGTTCTAGACCTGCTGCTCCAGTTGTGCAATTTGAGCAAACCCCGAGTTGGGGTTGCTCACGGTGCACTGGCTCCAAAAAAGATGGTCTGTAAAGAGGAGGCCTTACAACGGGGTATGTGTGTTCACGGTTTAGGGTTTGAGGTTAGGGGGCTTAGGGTTTGGGGTTTTAGGGTTTGAGGTTAAGGGTTTTGGGGTCTTTGGGTTTGGGATTTAGAGTTAACCTTTGCGGTGCCCATGTTCGGGTTGGATAGCATGATAACCATTCAAGTGGGAGCCTTAAAAATATCTCTATCTTTAGCCGAAACGCAACCAGAGGGAGTCTTGGTTGTGTTTTGGAAATGGTTATTCGCAAGGAGAATCCCTGCCAGCCTGAAGGTTTCTCTGAAAGAATCCTTTGTCTCACTGTATCTGGTTTAGGGTTTCGGGTTTACTCTCATTGTGTCCTTGACGAGCGCCACAAGAATCTCCTCCCCATCTACACCTAAAGGCTTTCCATTCAAACACGTCAAGGCGAAACCCAGGCCCTTGTGTGACGAATACCAGAGGTTCGCATACAGGCAGATAAGTAAGCACTTTACCGGTGCCTGAGGGAGCGTTGGAGGGTTGAGGCCAATAGTACGTCCTCTATTACTAGTTCACCATCATAGCTCCTATATGTACTGTCCCACTGCCACACAAGCACCAGTAAGACACAGCAGCAACAGTAGCAGCAGCAGCAGCCGCCCTAAACGCCAACCCTGAGCCTGAAACCCTATAGCCACACTAAACCATCCCCCTTCAGATTCACAGGTGACCTCAAGCCCCCCATTCTGTAATACAAAATGGGGGGGGGGGGAACCATTTGCTCCCTTATAAAGTCATTTTGGTTCTATGGTTTGGGGGGTGGGGGCGTCATCTCATAGACAAGTAAAAAATCAGTTAGAAAAAATAAAATGAGGTGTACGACCATGTGCATGTTTCCTCCGTTTTTTTTACATTTTGACGTCCACGACGTCAAAATGTAAGAATTTGTATTTGTTTTGTGATGATTGTTCAGCTGCAGGGGGTTCGTAGGATCTAGGGTAAGGGGTTCGTAGAAACACTGCCAACCCCTACAATTGCCTTTTATCCTAAATCTGTCTGGACACCTCATTATATATATATATATAAAATTGCGTTTTATAACAGAGGTCAAGGTCACCCACTTCATAGTGGGGAATCTGAAGGGGGATACTAAACCTAAACCCTGGACCCGAAACCCTGTACCCTCTGACTTTCCCTCAGACCAGCCTGGTCTGCAGCTCATGGACGCTTTGCTTCAGGTTGCTCTTCTCTGTCTCCAGATGATGGATTGTGTCCTCAACATGCTCATTAGGGTTCAGAGTTAGTGGTTATGGTATGCGGTCTTGACATCACGCTTTCTCATGGTTGGATGGACATCCAATATGCGCACTCAACAATACTCGGAAGGAAGCTTATACTTGCCAAGCTCTATGATGAAACCCTACCTCATATGTCAGCATTGCAGCACCTTCAGCACTACTTCACGGCATAGCACTGGTGTTGAAGTTCTCAGCATTGCGGTTACTATTTTTATCACTCATTACGATGAATAAGCGTTCGTCTCGCGAAAGCCCTTGCCCTAAATCCTCAATCCAACACCCCAAACGTCTATCACCCAAACCCAAATCCTTGAAACCTGAACCCTAAACAAAGAGCCCAAAACCCAAAAGTCTGCACCCGAAACCCTTAACCCCGCATGCCGTGCCAAACTCTCCTTCATCTCCTCCTCGACACCTCGGAAGCGCACTCTTTTATTAGGTGGACCCCCAACCACCCTGTAAGAGATAATTCGGATTATATCAGAGTCCTCGTATATTCCTATTTTGCCACTCTTACAGGGTGGGTGGCCCTCCTAGGACCTATAGGGTTTTGGCTTCAGGGTTCCGAGGGCTCGGGGCTCAGAGGTTTAGGGTTCAAGGCTCAAGCTTTCTGGTTTTCAGGGTTGTGGGTTACAGGACTACGATGTAACATTCAAGCGTCAAGGGCACATGGGGAAATCTTCAGCACGATTAGGAACTTCAGCTGTATTTTCCTCAATTTTTACGATTGCGTCTACATCTAGTTCTGCAAAGCGGGTCCCTGTCACTTGTGCGAAGTCCTTGTACTCAATTAGGTTAATTTACCCTACACCCTACAAACCAGAGGGAAAGTTGGGGAGCTTGTCTTAGGTTGAGGGTTACCCTGAAGCCTAAGTCCCAAATTCCAACCTAAACCCAAAGCCCTAAAACCCCTAAAACCTAAACCCTAAACTCAACAGCTAAAGGCCTAAAAGCCGAAGCATAGCACCGAAAGTGTTAGAGCTCAGGGTTTCAGGTTCAGGGTTTAAGGTTCAAACTTTCTTGGCCAAAGGATTCCCTGCGACTTAGGGGTTCACGGCTTCGAGTTCAGGATTTTGTAATGGGGTTCATAGTTCAGGATTTGGGGTTTAAGGTTTACGGGCCCCCAAGGAAGTGCTATAACCTTGCCGCTGTCTTGTAGGGCCTGAAGGAAAGAAAAAGAAAACAACACTACCGTTCAGGGTTTAAGGTCTAGGGAACGAAATGAAAATTAAAACTACCATAGAACCGGGAAGGCATAAGGGGGATCTACCGCCATTTCCCGCCAACAACCAGCGAGCAAGTGCACATCTTGATGCCCAAATTTCACGTGAATGCTTGAGGATTTCCGAAAAAGTAGGGGTTCCATTTTGGGAGTCCCAACAATGGAATTATGATCTGTTGAGGTTCTGAATGTCGATGCCTTTGTTTTGGAAATGCCAATTTCAGAATGGGGATGGGCGCATAAAAACAACAAGGGAAGAGATTCCTTGGGCTTTGAACCCATACTGGAAACAGATGTATAACCTTGGCAGGAGCTGCTTTTGTAGTCCCTCCTGAAAACCGAGAGGCCTGTAAAGTTCATTCACAATCTGGTGATCCCCAAAAAGCCCCTACAGAATCCTAAACCGTTAACTGTACACCATCGGGCCCAAAAAAAGATGAAAGGGCAAACCTAAACAGGCATTCCTCTGAGGCTCTGGCTGCAGAGCCTCGAAACTTCCTCTTGTAGAACTTGAGTCTCTGCATTCTCCTGCCGGGGCAGATTCTACATACGGAACACCCTCATACATGGTCAGGCGTCTGGAGTTCATGACCCCGCCCCCCCTGGTATGTTCTGGGAGGGGAGATGGCCATGAACGCGGTGAGATTCCCTGCCAATGGTCACAGGGATTGCGCGTCGGGAAGGCGCCATCTTTGCGACTGTCGTCACTCTTGGGGCCTGACTCTGTGTACAAGATTCCAAACAGGCCGACTGGGCCAGTTTGGGGCACGATCCTTGGGGGGGTGGATTTTGGTATTCCAACGTTTCTAATGATGTCCCACCATGAATACCTCATGTCTACTTCTAAAACACTCTCAAAACCTCAGAAACGCTGCATAGGAATGATAATCCATCTCTATATCTACACATCTATAGATAATACTGTTTAACGCATGTAAATGTCTTCTCTCGTCTCCATACCACATAAACCCGTATACACTTAAAAATTGCCTATGCAATTCTTCAATTTGTGAGACTCCCACCCACCCACACCTACAGGAGGGAGGGAAGACCTCAAATCATACCTCTTGATCACAAGGGGAAGGAGGGTCCACCCCAACCCCTGAATCACAGCCACCACGGGGAAGGCGGAGGAGGCCTAGACTCCTAGACCATGGAGGGTAGGAGGGAGGACCAGCAAGCGCATGACCCTACATGAGCTACAGTCCAAACTGCTTGTGTTCGCTTTATAACCTCTATCAAGCTATATAATTCCCTATATAACCCCCTTTAAGGAGTTTAGACTACAGTTCATATAGGTTAGGGGTTTGAGGCACATATTCTTCAACGTTCATCTGCTGTGCAGGGGTAGAGTGCAATGAAAAGCTGGGTTGCCTGAAGAGGGCGAGAGTCAGTCTGCCTGTAGCTGCGCTTAGGCACACCTCTCACATGTCAGAGTCCATAGGCCTAGAAGAAAGATACGAGAAAAACACAGTAAACAAACGCAAAAAACCAACAAAACCGAAACGGCACGAATCTTCAAGCTCCAAAGCTTCTTCAAAGCCCTGGACCCTCCGGTTCCACATCCCTTCCACAATTTAACCGAAAACCAGGAAAAAAAAACAACAACAGGCCCTAGAGCTTGCAAATCCCCCCTGCGAATTTCCAACACCCCATGCGTCAAACCCTCAGCACCTGCAGGGTACGCTAGGCTGCTGCTAGGGAACTTAAGTTGCGTTACCAGTCTGGGGAAACCCCAGTATCTACCGTTATACACCCACGCTATCGCAACTTAACTTGCAAGTTTTTCCAGCACTCCAGTACAGGGTCAAGGTCCTAAACCCTCAACCCTAAGCCCTAAATCCTAAACCCCAAACCCTAAACTCGAAATCCAAAGCCCAAACCCCTAAACCCTAAACCCTAAAACCTTAATCTGCTCAAGGGAAACTTCAGCAGCTGCGCCTTCTCCAGCTTCGAGACGAGCTCCTGTCGTTCTGCATCCGCCTCTGTGCAGAGTTCTAGGGTTCAGGGTTTGGGGTATAGGGTATAGGGTTTAGGGCTTAGGGTTTAGGGTTTGGGGTTTGGGGTTTAGGGTATAGGGTTAAGGGTTTAGGGCTAAGGGTTCAGGTGGGCTCTGTGGGAATAGGGACCTAAGGATGGCCGTGTTGGGGTTTACATCATCTAAGCTCCTTAAGGGGTTTTAGGCTCTGGCATGCGGGGCTTAGGGGTGAAGGGTCGGACTTAAGGTTTAGGGTTTAGGTTTAGGGTTTGGGGTTTAGGGTTTAGGCTTTGGACGATTTATGACTTAGGGATAGGACTACTAGGCTTGGCGCTTCTCATCCTTTTCAAGGGGTCCTTAGGATGGAGACTCTGCAGAAAATACAAAGAGCTCTTGCATTGGGCAATAAGACCCGCATTTTTATCATTTTGGCTTTAGAGGGTGAAACTCAGAATCCCAGGCAAGGATCCCTAATCATCCTCAAGGCCAAGCCCTAAACCCTGTATCCCTAGAGTCCGAAAATAAAGGAACCCCAAATTTTGGGAAACCTCGATGCTCAAGCACTGTTTCGCCGCCGTCTCTTGCGGTGTTGAGGATGTCCAGCTTAGGGCTTAGAGCTTCGGGTAGAGGATATAGGATTCAGACTTTAAGGCTTGAAAACGTGGGGGACTCAGAGTCGATGGTGGATGTGAGAGGTTGTGCTCATACAGACTCGTAGTTGACTGAGCTCCAGGCTCCTTTAAGACTCTTAAGTTTCTTGCCATAAGGAATTCTGTATGCGGGGTTCGGCGCCTCTACGGTTCGATGAAAGACTGTGAGCTCAGACTTCAACACTTTGGCATTTTTAAGTCTCACTGTAAGACCTTTGTGCGTGGGCTGGATTTCCACTCATCCAATCTGAAGGTTCTACTTTCAGCTATCATCTATGGGTAGGCCAAGGTTCCCTGTTAATTAAGATTATTGAGGGATACGCAGTAATTGAAGCTAACCAAGGGGGCACCTGACCGTTTGAAGGGTTTGGGGTTCAGGATGGTTCAGGTTTAGGTTTAAGGTTTAGGGCTTGGGGCTCCTCATTCGGCATCGCGGTTGCTTCACGCAGATCATGGAGAAGTTGCGCGGTGGGCAGCATAGTGCGTCAACTTGCTCGGTTTCTGCACTGGGCCATTGCATTGTGTAAGGGTTACGGATGGGGATCCGGATTGGGGAGTCAGGCATCATGGTCTAGAAAAGGGGTTCTACCAACCATTCAAAGGTCGCAAGAACAGATACTGTACTCCCTCAAACCACTGAACTTTCAACCCTAAATCCATCTACCCAGTATTCTCGCTTTAAGGTGGAATTGACCCATAGATGTAGCGACGTGTGCTTTCTTTTCACAGCGGGGTTAACCTGCAGAAGGCTTTAGAAGGTTTAGGGTTTAGGGATTTTGGTTTAGGGTCAAAGCTGCTTGAAGAAACCTGGTTCCGTAATTGGGGCACCACGGAAATCGTAACTTCTTAGTCCTCATTGAGTTTTAGTATCGTCTTCTTGTTTTCAAGGTTTAGGGTTTGGGGGTTTGACAGAGGCTGCCTTCTTGTCGTGAAAAGGGAAGGTTGGACTTGTATGCTCCTATCCGCATCGCATCTCGTCAAGGAACTCGCTTGAACCCTACAATCTAAGGCTGACACCGTGGGCCACTACTATGGGCCCTTAAACCTGGGGTCCTTATTGTATACCTACTAAATACCACATATGTACTTTTAAGGGTCCCTAGAATTCCCCGAACAGGCCTAAGGACCCACAGTAGGGGCCTGTACTTCTAGCGTTTGATGAAAGTTCATAGAGACTTAGGGCAAAGCCTCCCAAAAAATAACATGGAACCTATACCCCTGTCCTTCTGAATAAGAGCTAGATGAGGTTCCATGTGAGTTTGGGGAAGGCAAAACCGTTGGAGTATCCCTGGAGCAGATTGCACCCCGAACCTTAAACCCTATGACCCTAAATCCTAACCCCAGAAGGCTTTAAGTCTAAACCCTAAAATCCTAAACATTGATTGGCTCTATGTCAGCTTGTGGGCACGTATAGTCCCCCTTAAGTAGATAGAATATGGGGTATATGTGGATCTTATCCCAATATACCCGAGGCCACATTTTATCTACTTAAGGGGGACAATAGATCTACAAGCATCACGCTCCAGATCTCCGGGAGCCTGCTTCTGCTCCTGTTGAATCTTTGTGTGCTCCTGCCAGGGTCGTGGTTCATACCCTGAACCCGAAACCCTAAACCCTAATACCCTAATACCGCAATACCCTAATACCCTAATACCCTAATATCCTAGTACCCGATTACCCAAATACCTTAACCCTATATCCTAAACCCTGTTTAGGGCTTCATTTAGGGCTCAGGGTTGGGCAGCTGAAGCTGATGGATCTGGGTCAAAAATCTTCAAGCCTTGAGTGCGTTTCCGGAATTTCAGCTTCTGGGCGTTCGCGGGCTTAGATGTGTTTGAAAGAAAGCTTCGCGTGTTTTCAGTCTTAAGCCAAGTTGTTGGGTAGTGCTATGCGTAGGAGATTTGTGACCTTTACCTGTTCTTCTTGTTCGCGGAGAAGGCTCTGGTCCGCACTCGGAAGAGCGATGAACTGGAGACATGATCATTGTGCTGAAGCACCTCACCTGCCGGAACCTCGAACCCATTCCGCTCTGAACGCTTTGAACCCCCCCCAGCCCTAAACCCTAAACCAGCGCAAGGTATGAGACCAGGAAACCCTGAACCCGAAAACGTTGAAACCTTGTATGGTTCAGCTTAGGAGCATGATTCTTAATGTAGAAGACCCCCGAGAAGGGGCGTTTGAATTTGGATCACCGAGAAATGGATCCTGAGCCTTTCATCCCTAAATCCCCAGTTTAGGGTTTAGGGATATCCCAAGCTTCTTGTTAAAGCTTAACCCCGAATCCCAAACCCTACATCCTAAATCCTAACTCCTAAACCCTAAATCCCTACACCATAAACCCTAAACCACACATGCCAGTTCCTGAACCTTCAACTGGACGACCGTCCTGCTGCAGATTCCAGAAGTCAACCCTGAGGCAACCCAGCTGGTCCTGCAGAGGGGGAGGCTTATTGGGTTCAGGGTGTATTTAGTGTTAAGGTTGAGTTGTGTTGAGTTCGACGTTCAAAGTTCAGGGTTTCGCCAGGGTTTAGGGCTAGTGTTTGGTGCTCGGGTTTAGAGATCCGTTGAGCGTGGACTGGAAGTGTCCGGAATGCGGGTTTAGTTCACCGTTCTCTGCTCCTCCCCAAAACAAGAATAACAGTGGAGCTCAATGCTTGAGGAGGACCCCCCACCCTGTAATAGTGGTATAATAAGAATATAAGAGGACCCTAATATAATCCCTATTATCTCTTATAGTCACTATTATAGGGAGGGGGGTCCACCTGATCACTGCTGGCTCAAGTCCGGAGTACATCAGCAAGCCCTTCGCCTTCCTCCCGGCCTCAACGAGTCAGACCCACATCCTAAAACTGGGAAGAACATGGGGCATCGGCGTCCCAACTTGATAACTCCATGCCACTCCTAAACCCTAAACCCTAAATCCTAAACCCTAAATATTAAACCCTAAACCCTCCATGATCCTTGCCAGGCCCAAAAGCTATAAGAGCTGATTGTGACTCCACAGGCCGCTCTTCCTACTTACTGGGCATTTCTAAGGTTCAAACCATGGGCCCCTAGTATGGGCCCTTGACCCTTGGATCCTTATATACCTACTATATACCCTATATGAACCCTTAAGGGTCCCTGGAATGTCCCTAAAAGGCCAAAGGGCCCATATGAGGGCCCATACTTCTCTAACCTCAGAGGCTTAGTAGGGAATGAGGGCAAAACATGCCTATGTAATCCCTATATATAGAAATCTTCCTCTAGTCCCTACTTACCGCCAAGTAAGCGTATGTCTCTGCTCTAACAAGACTCCTTCAGCCAAAGCCCGAAACCCCAACATGAAGACGTGATCTTAAGATCTCTAAGTTTCACAGACACAGGCAAAAAAAACACAAACCGAGGCTGCCCTGTATGCACGCAGAATACACCCGGAGAATCAATGCCCCAGCTTTCAAACCCGAGACATCCTCCATGAGTCGCATCATCTGCTCATACTTGTTAAGTACGGTGTTGTCCGGCGCAGCCATTCGACCTGACTTTTCGAGTTGGCGCTGTGACTGAAGCATGGGATGTAGGTTTAGGGTTAGGTTGAGCCTTCCCCCAACTAACATGGAAACCCATCCTTTAAAGACGAGCTGCTCAAGACCCGCGACAACAAGGAGAACCATAGAAAGTATCCGAAACCCCAAACCTACACCCAAAATCCAAACATCCAAGCCCTAACCTCAACCGCAACGGTCAAGCATTAAGCTCAACTCCCAAAAAGCAGTCTTTCGCTGGGTGGTTGAAGCACGTACGGTTATACATGCTCTTATAGCATACTATACCCCAAAGTATGGAATAGCAACGTACTCTCATCTGGGCACCCTGGCATCCTCCTTAGACACCATGCTCAAAAGAGGGATCGGGGACAGTCACAGCTTTCTGGCCTTGTTTGGCCATCTGGCTCTCAAGGAACTGCTTCGCCTGCAAAGCTTCACTTAATGACTTAATCCCTCCACTGACTACTTAAACCAGCACCCTCCTCAAAATGTAGCCTCCCGAGATAATACCCTTCCAAAATGGTGGAACATTCATGAATATGTGGTGTTGGGCTTCATTGTTGCATCAATTTTGGGGTTGATACAGTGTAGGCTAAGTAGGCTAGGTTTGGCGTGTGGGGTTTAGGCTTGAGGGCTTAGGGTTACGGGCTTTGGATTTAACTTTGGCAAAGCCAAGCTCTGCTTGATATAAAGGACCTGGTAAGTTTATGCTAGTCAGAGGGCCCCTTTCTTGGGCATTGAGGTTAGCAAAAGCCGTGCCGTCAACGAAATTTCACTGGTGTTGCTATATGGGTAAATGTAGAAAATCTTGACCCCCTGGGGGAAGCCCTGCATTCAACACGGTGCCCTACACTGACTTTGGCGAACCCGCAACCAGACCCATGTTCGATGAACATGAATCTTCACGTAGGGTCAGGGTTTCGGGTTGAGGGTTGAGGGCTTATTCTTAGGAGGGCTGAGGGTCTAGCAAACCCTAAACCCACAACCCTGAGTGATGACTAACTCACATAATCTCCTCGGCAACTCCATTGTTGATAAGAGCATGCCGAAGGTAGGCAGGTACTGCGAAAGAAAAGTCAATTCCTGACAAGCCTTGAACCAAGAACCGGGTTTAGGGTTTACAGCTTAGTTTACGGGGAGCATTGGGCAACGCAAATCGAGCAAGTAGCCTCAACCTCAAACCCTAAACCATCAACATCCAAAAACAGTAAGCCTCAAGTTACGACGCCAATCCCTAAGCCCTCCATAAACCTAAAGAGTTAACCCCTTGGTTTAGACTTTAGTCCAAGAAGGTTGAGGTTTTAGGCTTAAGAGGTCTGAAGTTTGGCGTGTAAAGGGTTTAGGGTTTCAGGTTTAGGGCTTTAACAAAATCATCTCGTACTCACTCTCCGCGAGGCCTCCTGTAGCTCCTTGATCTTCGTAGTCTTCTGTTCGAGCTGATCATGGAGATCATCCAACTCCTTCTGGTGGGCCTCGCAGGTCATTTAGATAGAGTCTAGGGTTCAACGCTTTAGGGGGTTCAGGTCGCGTTCGGGGTTCAGGGTTTCGGGTTGCGAATTTAGGGTTCAGGGTTGAACTGGTTTAGGGTTTCGTGGGTTATGATTTAAGATTTAAGATTACTGGCTTGGACTTGCGGAATTTGGATATGGGGCTCAGGGCTTTTAGTGATGGCTCACAGAGGGTAGGGTTGGGATTAGGAGTTCATGGATTAAGGTTAGGATTTGGGAGCTTTGGGGACTGTGGTGGGTTAAGGGTTAAGGGGTTTCGGAGGTTTCGGGGGTTTGTGAGGTCTACGGTTTAGGGTTCAGGGTTAAGGATTGGGTTTTGAATGTATATGGGACGTAGGGTCTAGCAACCACGCAGCTTCAGAAGTCTCAAACAACAGCTACAACAGCTAAGCCTTCATATGGCCCTTCGGCTTTTTTAATAGGTGCCCCTATACCCCCCATATGCCCCCCAAGTAGGTGTCCCGTGTCCCAATCTAACTTTAGTCCGTAGCTCATATCCGTCCACCGGTTTTTCAAGAGGTCGCTTTGCAGATCGGCCCTGAAGACACTCACGGTTTATGGTTTAGGGTTTAGGGCCCCAGTGGGGTCTTTCGGACCGACAGATAAGCACTGCCAGGGTTCGTAGCCTTGCATAAGAAGCTTCAGCCCAGAACCCTAAACCCTAAACCCTAAACCCAGATGAGCATCCCAGGTCTGCATCAGAGCTTTGAACAGAGCAACTCCCAAGAGAAATTGCCTCAACTGTCACCCGGAACAGAATTCGTAACAGTGATATCCAGAAGAATAGGGTTTGGGGCTTTAGGGTTTAGGGTTTAGGGTAAAAACAGTCATATGAGCCATAGTCTAAACTCCTAGTATCTCCCTTAATATTCCCTATAGTAGTCCCCTATATAATCCCCTATATAACCCCTTGAAGGAGTTTAGACAATAGCTCATATCCAGAAGAATGAAAAAACCGCTTAGTGGAGCAGGAGCCTTCATTGCATGAAGCTCACTAACCTGCAAACCCAGCCCAGACGTTCACCGAAGCTATGACGCTTGAACCCTCTAGGCCAAGAGGACTAAAATTGAATACTGTATTGGTAGATAGAGAACGCACTAATAGCACGAGCATGAAGAACATACAAACAAGTGTCGATGATCAGGTGCTCTATCCCCACAGCCGATGTTCCAAACACACCAAGCGGCTTGTTCGGATCGATGACACAAAGGGACACAGAGGAAATGGAAATGTTGACCCTGGATACGTCTGCCTGTAAAGGTCCCCAAATGCAGCGGGACATAAGCCCACACCCACAACCCTGATGCAGAAACGTTACACCTCCAAGCCCTAGATGCTTGCATCCGCAACACTGAACTCCAAGTACCCAAACGGAACGACCATGAGGCCATGCTTTTGAAAACTCTCACACTGACCGTTTCTCAAAACATCTCCCTCTCTTTCTGTCTAGGCCCAAACGGTTTTGAGCTCCCACATGCCTCCGAAATGAGCCGCTCTATCTGGCCTGAACTCGTCGTGGTACGTTTAAGGTCCATAGCCCCCCTTAAGTAGATAGAATATGGGGTATATGGGGATCTTATTATAATATACCCGAAGCCATCTTCTATCTACTTAAGGGGGACTATGGGGGTTTGAAGCTTTGCTTTTGGGTTGAGGGTGTCAGAGGCTTTGGGGGAGGCAGGGTTTTCAGTTTGGAGCCTGTTGGGCTTAGAGAAACCCTAGGGTTTAGGGTTTAGGGTCTAAACCATAAACCCTTAATGGGAGCTGCGGGGTTGTGGTTCGAAGGGATTTCTCTGGCTTTCTGTACTGCTTGGCGCTAAGGGCTTGGCATACAAGATGACTCTTGCATTTTCAAGGTCACCTGAACCCCTTCTATGCCCAAGCCGTTCGGAACGAATAGCAAGTTAGCCTGAATAGGCTTCCACCAAAATGCAAACGCCGACTCCCAGTTCCCATCTTCTAGCCATGTTTGGAAGACGACCCAACAAGTTCAACCTTGACCAAGCCCCACATGTGATAACAAGACTATTGAGAAGCTAGGCGTTGTGCACAGCTTCAGAGGTTCAAACATGAAGAACGAGCGCAACGACACGCATGGTGAAGCAGAAGCAGCAAAGCCCGAATGACAAACATGAATACCCCAAAGAACTAAGCTTTGAACCAACTAAGATCATTAAAATCGGCATGATGATGCCAACACAGACCAAAACCCTGCACACCCTGAACCTCAAGCAACCATCTGTTTGTGCAGGCGGCTGGTGTTGCAACCCTGGGCGAATTCCGGATTGACGTCCACCTTGATCAGGAATTGGGTGGATTCTAAGATGTGGAATGGGTGTTCTAATATGGGTCCACCTTGAGGATCAGAAGGGGGTGATTTTGAGAGATGAAATGTCGGGTTTGAGAACCCGGTACTTGAAGAGCTGTGCGAGAACTGATAGTGTTGCATGTTCAGGCTTCAACATGTGGCACCACTGCCGTTACAACCACCGCCACCACACCCGCAACAACACCCGCCACATGTCACCGACAATCAGCACTTGCTGCTGAAAGCTGACTCTAGCAAAAGAATTAGGGAGCAACTTTTGGCAGTGATAACCCTAAACCCTGCTAGTTGCCATCATCACAGTTTAGAGAATTGTAAGCAGGAAGAGACCAACAGTAAGAGTGAGAACTGAAAACCCACCCCGAGACTCACAAACCATTAGCCCTATCGTCATACCGTGTATGGAGGAAATCTCGGGCCAACTTATCTACCCTATACTCGAGGAATTGCAATATCTATGGGGTCCCTAGATGAGGCAAGAGTATCTCCATCCACCATAACACGTCCTCATGAACTTAAAGCTATTCCCTGCTTCCCCCATGCATGACTCATCTTGTCTTGCACATTGGACTTTTCTCTTGACAGCACACATTTTGAAAAAAGGCATCCCAAAACACTGTGCATCCTAGATCATTCTACAAAGCAGCAGCAGCTGCTGCTGGCATCATAACAGTCGTCGTGCTAGCAATCATGTGCCAAGCAAGGAGCCAAAGTCTTGATGACCTCTTTGATCATCTCGACCATGAAGTTCTTCTCCTACCGTATGCGATTACATCGGGGAAGATGCGCTAAATAACCTAGACAATTCATCTCAAGATATCTGAAGACCTTGGTCTGGGATCTAGAGAAGTAGATCCCAACAACTATGTCTCACATGTACCCTGTTATAGTACATATATTTAAATTCCCCCTTAAGCACCAGCAAGTCTGGGTAGTAAGTTTAGTCTCTCCGTACTTCCACGCGGGCCTGGCCGAGTAGAATCGAGTGATCCCCAACAGCTGCCAACAAATGGGTTTAGGGCCTGGGGTTCACTTCCTGGTGCTCAGTACGGAATAAGGGAATATGATCGCCCTACTAAGAACCAGCAAGTTTAGGACTGAGGGTTGAGGGTTGGGCTCTGTCAAGCTTGGAGCGCGCGCATGGAACCCAGAAAGTAAGGGCACTTCTGAAAGCACTGTGGCCGTGCTGTAACAGGGCCTGGGGATTCCATAAGGCTTAGGGTTTATGGTTTAGGGTTATTAGTTGCGGAAAATGCTCGATAATATGAGCCGTGTCTAAGCTCCTAGTATCCCCCTACATAAGCCCTACAATACTCCTCTGTATAATCCCCTATAGAACCCCCCTTTAAGGAGTTTAGACTACAGCATCAGGCTGGAGAGTGGGTTTCCAGGCCTGCGTATTGCGATCGACTTCAGGGCTCAGTAGGATCTCTAAAACAAAGACTTCTGGTCAGTCGATGGTGAGAAACAATCTGCAACAGCTCCCCAAACCACAGCCCTAAACCTACAGCAATCCAATCAATTGCCTTATCCACAAAACCGTCAAGCCTGCAAGCATTCCTCCCAGAGCACCTGGAGCGTCCACATTTCTCAACGCCCCAAACCCTTAACCCTAAACCCTAAATCCTTAACCCTAAACCCCTCAACCCCTAAACCCTAAACCCTAAATCCGCATCCCTAACTCCTATCTCCCCAAAAGGGCCCTCACAAGAGCCTGCGGCTCAAGGCTTTGAAGCGGCTCGTACAAGAGGATTACATCCTCAGCGCTAAGCTGTGTTGCTAGGGTTTTGGGTACTGCCCCCACCCAGNNNNTGAGGGGGGGGCAGTACTGAAGGTTTAGGGCTTAAGCGTTTAGGGTTTAGGGCGCTAAGCTGTGTTGCTAGGGCTGAGGGTTTAAGAGGCCTAAAGAATTAGAGCAGGGTTTAGGGTTTACGTAGGGTTTAGGATTATGGGTTTAAGGGTTCGGGTTTAGAGCTGCTTTTTGGTGCCACGCCTTCTTCCGTCTGCACGAAACAGAGGAAAGTGTGGAGGGCTCGGTCGTTAAGGGTCTAGGGCCAGTCTAGGGTTTTTCAGGATTTCAGGCTAAGGGGCCTAAATACTTAGGATAATCGAGAATCAGATGGAATAAGGGGGTCTACAGGCATGGAAGGAAGGGCCAGCTTCATCATAACAGGGTTGGGTGGTAGGGCTATGAGGGAATTGCCTTGGTGGCTGGTAAGGGTTCCCTAGACCCTGAACCCTAAACCCTAAGACCTGAACCCTAAACCTGAACCCTAAACCCTGAACCCTAAGCCCTGAACCATAAACCCTAAACGCTGAAGCCAAATCTGCATCCAGCTGCATGGCCAGAGGTTGGGTCCCAGCGCGATCTTGCTTGGTCCCTGAGGTTGGACACCTCCTGCGAACAAGGCTGGCATTGAGGGCTCCGGGTTTATAGAAACTAAATGAGCCATAGTCTAAACTCCTAGCATCCCCCTTTATAACCCCTATGATGCTTCTCTATATTATTCCCTGGGCCCCCTTTAAGGGGGTTTAGACCCCAAACCCTAAACCCTACATAATCCCCCTTTGAGGAGTTTAGACTAAAGCTCGTATAGAGTTCATGTCCAGACTGTTGTGCGGTTTTAGGCTTTGCTTTTGGCCCTCTACAAATTCAATTTATGCTGGGCTTGAGGGCTGAAGGTTTAGAACCTAGGATTTAAGATGGGTTCAGGGTTGAGGGTTTAGGCGACATGACTTGGGGTGTACGTTTTAAGAGGCGGACGTTGCACAGAGCCATACCACAGATGTGGAAACACCCAGAGCGCACGGGAGCATCTCTCGTGGTAGATTGCACTAGGGTTGGGATTTAGGGGTTAACGAGTAATCCCTCCATACCACCACTCACCTCCCTAAAAGGGACATATTGGATATTAGGGGTGAGGGGGGGGGGGGGTGATTGGTATTAGTATGATCCTCTTATTACGAGAAACCCCGATATAATCCCAGATTCCATTTGATTTTCCATTTGATTCTCCTAAACCCTCTAAACCCTAAACCCTGAACCCTAAATCCTGAACCCTAAACCCTAAACCCTGAACCCTAAACCCTGAACCCTAAACCCTGAACCCCCCTGAAATGATGCTCCGTTCAACTTGAGGCTGCCCTGTCAGGCACTAACCGAGGACCACAAAACACGGCACTGAAGATATTATGCCAGGGCTGGGACCCATAACCCTAAACCCAGGGCTGGGAAAAGGAGAAGCTCTACCATTCCGAACCCTAGGAAGGGTCAAAGTTCAAGGGTTTTTTGTTTTTTTCGGTTTAGGGGCTTAGGGTTTGGGGGTTTAGGGTTTAGGGTTCCTCGAATTGATTCCCCTACACGTTCCTTGTTGAGCTGCCGTTACTTACCCTGCAGGTCGGTATGAGGCTTTAGCCCCGAAACGCTCCACCTGACAATCCTGAAGAACATGTTGGGTGAGATAATGGAAAATGAAATGGAAACTACTATATAGTATACTGGGGATATAGCGGGAGAAAGGAAACTAGAATGGAAACTACTATATAGTATATTGGGGATACATAATCCATCATCTAAGCACCTAAAACCCAAACCTGACACCAGCGACTCCTTGGAAGGAAATATCTTGCGTAGTGTATCTCTCGTATTATTCTATGTGCTTAAGAAGGTCTGTGCTGCTAAACTCACCGGCGGTCAGTCCTGTAGGGAATTGGGAAATCAGCCTCTAGCAGTCCTTGTATAAGCCCATATCCTAGTCCCCATAGCCAGTCTTTCAGTGCCTGCTAACTACACTAAACCCTAAATACTACAACAGCTTCCGTCTTTTCCATTCCTTCAATCCCAAACGCACCAAAGCAAATTTGAAGGGGCGCCTTGAGATACGTCTCGCGGGCCATACGCAGCTGGGTTTTCAGCCGCGTGATGCCTCGACAAAGATTTGGGAGTTGCTGCAGAAAAGGGTGCCCTTGGGACCAAGGTTGGGGTTTAGGCTTTACGGTTTAGTTTTTTTTTTACAACCCTTCGGACTTTTCGTCTGCCTGGCTCGGCAAAGGGTTCTTACCCAGGTTTTAGTGTTTAGGGTTTAGGGTTTCGGGTTTAGGACAAGGATTAGAAGGGCATTATGGGGAAATCCTTCTTGAGGATTCTACAGGTGTAGTTTCCCTAAACCCTAAACCCTAAAAAAGCTCCCATCTAATTACTGGTAAAATCTAGGGTTTTGCAATTCACGTGGCAGATGAGGGCTCAAGGTTCAGGCTTTAGCTTAGGGTTCTAGTCCCCCCTTAAGCAGATAGAATATGGGGTATATGGGATCTTAGTATAATACATGCAAAATCATATTCTATCTACTTAAGGGGGACTATAGCCTTCCGGGTTTGAGGGTGTGCCGGTTTGGGGATGTATTTGTTGGTGCTTTAAACGGCAATCTCAAAGGCCAAATACCTAAAACCTAACAGCCAGGCGCCTATACAAACAACCGCACGCCCAAACAAAGATAAGCTGGAGACCCCAAATAAGACGCACCCGGAAGGAACTCTCTTTCAACAAACTGTAGAGCCGCCCAAAAATTCTTAGAGTGTCCTCCTTGCTTGGGGCACTCATACCCCTACACCCCTGACCCTGAAACCCCCCAACCTTGGAACCCCCAAACCCTTAAACCCTAAACTTTTAAACCCTAAACCCTGAAACCCTAAACCTTAAAGCTTTCAGCCCTCAACCACCAGCCCCAAAAACTGGGTTGCTGTTAAGGAACTTAAATCAAGTTACTACATTGGGGAAACCCTATTATTTGCTATATATACCCATTATGGTAACCCTAGACCCTAAACCCTAAACCCTAAACCCATTATGGTAACTTAATTTAAGTTCCTTAACAGCAGCTCCAAAAAAGGGTGAAGAAATGCCGCGGGCCTTGCTCCAGCTCAACTTTGTGCTCCCGCAGAGGCCGCACGAAGTCGTGCCAGCCTTGTTTGTGATGCTAGGTACCCTAAACCCTAAACCCTAAACCCTGAACCCTGAACCCTGAACCCTGAACCCTAAACCCTAAACCCTAAGGTTTAGGGTTCAGAGGTATGGGCTCGGGGCCTGGGGCTTAAGGAGTAGTATTCAGGGACTCGGGTTGAGGGTTCAGGGTTTACGGGTCCGGGGTTAGGGTGCAGTTCTGAGGGCTTAGGGATTGTGGGCTTGGGGCTTACCTCCACCCACTATCAGCCAATACAACATGTAACCTTTACTAAGCATACCTAGTGCATCAGCCAGCTAGGACTGCTAGCGGGTGGGGGAGAGCCAAAGCTCTAGGAGACCAAGCCGCACCTTCCTCAATGTGCAGTGAATATGGGCGCCTACAAAAAGGACGCACCGAACATGCCCTCCACGAGCGTGAGGGTCAGGGTGTCCGGATAGGATTGGGTAGTAACATTCTTGTGGAGATTGGTTGGGTTCCACACTGTATGCTACTTCAGCCACTGTTCAACCGGTTGAATCCATCGGCTTGAGGTCGAGAAGCTATGTGATGCTGCACAGTTCTCAGGTTCGAAATCCTAATATCCTCTTAGTAACCCCTGTAATACTCCCCTATATAATCCTCAGACTGTCGCTCATTTGGGATCTAGGGTGTGGCGTGTACGGGGCAACGGCAGATCGTAGTTGCCAAATGGGGGTTTCCCAAAATTATGTTTGGGGCTCCCCATAACAAGGAGTCTAGTATTTTGGGGTCGAAAGATGGCCCCCCATTTTGCGCAACTACAAAAAAAGCATCCTGGTCGAGCAGGCCTGCAAACGATCATCACCCTTGTGCTTCCTCGTTATTTGATGATGTTTCTCTCATAAACATTACAACCAAGAAACAGCTGAAGTGTAAAGCCTTGTTAAGATTGTGTGTTGATTAAAGCAAAACAACCTTTCCTGGACAATATCAAGGGACATCTGCAGTCTCACGGTAAACCCATGTAGCTTTTCCAGCAGACAAAGCAAGATCGCATCTAAACTTGCACATGGACCGGGTAAAACCTTTGACATTGATACATCCTCTCTCAAACGGACATGGAAGCCCAAAAGGGACCCCCCAAGACAGCTATCGTTTGAAAAGAAGTTAATATGCCCTTCCCATGTTAACTTGGGGGAATCGCCAGACCTAGCTTTTTGGGGTACTGCATCTTATCGGTCTCCTCGTTCACCTGAAACCCTAAACCCTAAACTCGTTTGTGACCTGTCAGGCCAGCGGCAGAGATGCGCTGTGCACAGCTTAGTGTCATGCACTGCCTCCCGGTCCATGGATGCGGGCTGTTTCTCAGGATGGAAGCAATCTTAGGGAGATGTAAACTGTAGTGTTTACGATTCAGGGTTTAAGGCCTAGCCCCTGCAGTTTCTGATAATTGGGCCCGAACGAAAGGCTTGGATTCGAAGTGTCAAGAGTTTGGGGGCGGCTTAGGCTTCAAGGATCGGATTTTGAGGGGTTATATGAGAGTCTATGGGGTCAGATAGGGGTTACGTTGGGATGGTTTCAGGCCTGGAGGCCCGGCTACACTTCTCAGCTGAGAGTTTAGAATATCTGGCTGCCAGCTGCCTGCTTTCCAAGTGCATCTGATGTCAACAGCGGAGCATCAGCTTCAGATCTACAGGAACTTTGAGGATGGAAATGGAAGGGTGTCTCCAAAAAAAGCTTTAAAAGACGGATCTTCGGGGCATCCTTGCAGAGAAAAATCGCCTCTGCAGCAACCGTAACCAAATCAATCCGGGTGACCGACTACATGCTAGGGGGTGGGTTGCGCATTGAAAGTTAGAAGGAGGTGATGGGCCCTACACACAGAATCGTCCAACGCACTTGGGCCTCGGATTGTCCTACCTGCACCGCGAACGAGGAATGTCAGGCCTCCTGACCCGATCATCCAAACCCAGGAATCCTGCAACCCCAAAAAAACCGAGATCTTAAATGGCTGGCGGCTCAGGCTATAGCCTGGCTCTAGCCACCGAAATTTCCAGGTAGTCTCCACATCACCCCAGAAAGCTTCAAGACCGGAAAATCCCTCCCCATTGCAGGCCGTTCCCGAACCCCAAGCCCTCAACCCTAAACCTTAAACTCCAAACCCTAGACCCTATCTATAAACCCTGAAGGAACGTAAACCCTGAAGCTCTGCACCTGAAACTCTAGCAACCACGAGAGCCTTGGCTACCAAGTTCAAGAGCTGAACCCGGTCGAAGGTCTTGCCGTTGGCGAAATTCTCCTCTCAGGCTTCAGGTGCCCAAATCGGTAGTTCAGGGTTTAGGGTTTAATTGGGATCAAGGCTTTCGGATGGACCCAAACATACCACACTTTGCCTAGTTACTGTCGCGATAATCGGAGAAAACCATGTAGGGACTTGTAATGGCATAGTAACCCCAGTATATGGACCGAAGCATGATGAACTTCAGAGATTCCCCTTTGCAGCCGCGAAGAAGCCACCGGAAGTCCTCTTCAGTGGTGAGTAAGCTTTCATGGACCGACCGCATCGCCCGGGAGGATTGGGCCATGAGCCTGAGGATTTCAGGGCTTGGCTTCGGGGGCTAGGGTAGGTTTGGGATTTAGGGTTTAGGGCTTACTTAATGCAATGCTATGCTAGAATTACACATGAGCTACAGTCAATATTTCCTACAGAATTTCATGGGCATGGGCTCCTTATAAACTACCAGAGGGATCCCTAGTCCACTATCAAGGGTTTTAGGGTTTAGGGTTAGGGCCAAATATTGCTAGTAGCCCATGTAGGGGGTCGGTCATAAAGAAATGGTACCAGTAATTACTCGGGCTTCTGCATTAGAGCTTTTCTGTCTGGGCTGAGCACTCAGGACTCAAAGGCTTCAGGAAAGAAACGGCTTAGGGTTTAGGGTTTAAGGTTTAGAGTTACTCTGGACATTAATGTCTAGTACTTGACGTGTTGCTTGATAGGAGGAATGAAGGAATGGAAACAAAAATGGAAACTACTCCATTTCGGAGGGCTGACATTCCTCCATTCCCAGCTAACCTCGTAACTGTCCTCACTTTTGGCCCCTCATGCTTTCATCGCATTTCAAGAGTACCAACAGTTACAGGGATCGGGGCGGTCTTCACCGCGATCCTCATAACTGTCGTCACTTTGGGCCCCTTAAGTTTTTGTCGCGCTTCAGTCACAGGGATCGGGGTGGCCCTCGTCTTATATAAATCTTCTATACAACCATGAACCCACAGCAAACCTTGTTGCAGCCTTACCGTTTATAAACCTTCTATGAACATTTTAAATCCACAACAACAAGACAAGAAACATAAGCCACAGGGGGGTGAGGAATAAGTTCTGAATCCTTTAGAAACAGTACAAACCTCGCTAAACCTTAACTTAACCCACAAGACCCAGACCACAGGCCACAGGGGTGGGTGGGGGGATTTATACTTTAATCCTGCTTGAGAGCTTAGAAGACAGCCCTCATACCGTTGGGGGGGATGCAAATCTCGGTAAGCCTTAATTTGACTCACAAGACCCAGACCGCAGGCCGCGAGACCACATTGGGGGGATGGGGGCGGTTATGCCCGAATCGTGATTTAGAGCTTAGAATATAGCCACCATACCATTTGGGGGTGGAGGGGGGGGGGCCTGCCGGGGCGTGACCATATAGCTTGCCGAGCTCCACTATTTGACCAACAATTTGGTCATTGTCGGTGGTGTTATCTACCATACGAGAATTCACTAGCTCAGCATCGCGGTCGACATCAGACGCTTGCCATCACCTTGTGAACAGCTGTTGCCATCGCCCTGCGAATACAGGGGCATTAGTTTACTTGGCCTCGACATTGACAGGCAAGCAGTTTATCCTGGTCTGCCATTGCGCACTTGGGAGCCTAGTACGACTTTAACAACATCCACAGCAATCAAGAAGACTCAACTCCTGCAGCATGGGGCTTGTTGCCGAAATCCGTCACTTGACAGGGAAAGCGCGGGTCCGTGACAAGCTCGCAGGCCCCTGCATGTGCGTGTAGGTCAGACATGGAATACAGATGTTGGCTCCCTGAATCGCATCTGACTCACTGCTCACACATATTTCACGCATCGCATCAAGATTATCACCTTCCCTGCCACGAATTTCTATCACACGTTATGTTTCGCTTTGTCTCCGAACATAAATCAGCCAACTTTCAGATGCCAAACCTGTTGCTTACCTGTTGTCATTCCGACTTCTTATGATGAAGAGTATTTCCATTGTGAGCACTCTGCCCTCAAGAGGGCGTCATGGTCTCCATATAGCAGATTTTGCGCAGAAGCTGCGCAAGGGAAAGCGACTTTCAGCTTCGTCGTCTAGGGCTTTTGATGCACCAGCCCCAGGGTCTTCTCTGCTTGGTTGGACATATCAGAGTTAAATTTCGGACCTGAAGACCTTGGAGTACAATGCAGGCTTTGGGATTCAGGATGTTGAGCTTTGAGGTTCGAGCATTCATCGCTTGGAGTAGTTTGTGGTTCAGGATGCTGGTGTGTAAGGTTAATGGGTGGAAACCCGGTGTGCTTGATGCGCGAGACTTCCGTCGTACATCATCTTAAGGTGTCTGGGCATCGCTGCGTGTCTCCTGCTGGCTGCCATGCTGGGCGGCTATGAGAATACTTCACGGCAATGGGTTGCAGCGTCAAGATGGGTGTGACTCTTCATGGCCGTTGGAGTCATAAGACATACCACATGCTGAGGACAAGCCCCCATCGCGGAAATCATCGAAGGCACATCGTGGATCTTTGTTTCTTGCAGCTATGGGTACAAGTTCCACTGTACAAGATGACTTATGACTCCTGCTGTTCCAGTTATTATGCGAGTCATAACTTAGGAGGCTGGTGTAAGCCTCTTATTGGTCGTGCGCCTTCTTTGTTTCTCACGGTTACAAAAGAACTCTTCAAAGGATAGACTTTTGCAGCACTTTTTTGCATGATCAACGGCTTGCAGATGTAGCGAAGGGCATAGGAACTTGCCATTGGCAATACATGTATCCACGAACTGTATCTTTTTGATGCTGCCATATAAGCGCCCGCGCGATGTTTCAAGAGGCTATGTGGGTCTAGAGGCTATGTGGGTCTATGGCTTATCCAGCAAGTCGATATACAGGACCAGACGCAGCACGAATGGGAGTTTTGTCAGACCTAACCCCTCATAGACATTCCCCTCCCCATGGTGTGTTCACTGCCGGGCTATTCCTTAGCATGAAGTTGACATGAGCTATAGTCTAAATTCCCCAAACGGGGTTATCTAAGTTATTTAGGGGGTTATATAGGGGAGTATTATCAGGGTGATTACGGGGGATACTATAGGAGTCTAGGCTATAGCTCAGACGCTGTGAAGGAGAGGCATATGTCGCCGCCCACCATGTCTAAGGCTCGGCTGTGTAATTTGGAAAGAATTGAGCTGTTAGGGAGAGGTATCAGGGCTCTATCTCGAGAAATGCTTGCTGATTTCGCCTTGAGGTGGTTGCTCCCGCTACGGTTAACATGATTCTTGTCACCGGGTGTTTCAGTTTTCATGACAAAGCTTCTGCAGGGTTGCAGGATTTAGATTGGGTCTCCATGGAGATTGAGAGAGTTTCAAGACTCTATGGATTTCTCATGGTTGTAGCAGGACAGGAAAGTGGCCATGAGTTAGGGGACATGGCCGGATGTTCTTTTTCCGTGAGTTTATTTTACTGTGCCACAACATGAACATGTTGCGTCTTGAGTTCTCATGGAGTTATCCAGGGCGGCTGGGAAGCAAGTTTTCCAGCCCTAGCCAGAAGGCCTCCAACCACTTGTGACCAGACTTGTGAGAAAGGAGTTTAGGACTTTCTCCTAGATAAGACAGAGTCCTACGATTCCGTAGGGTAGTGCAGATAAGGCTGCCCAGCAGGCTGGAAAGGTTCACGCTAGCTCGCATTGCCACTGTGCATTACCTCACTTTCTATTAGATGCCTGGGGAGATCAAGATAAGATGACGTGCCCAAACCTCAAGCCCCTGATATGGTGTAGCACTTCAAACACGACATGCTGGACCCTGAAGTGGTGTGCTCGCCAGACACCAATCTGCGTCATCTGCGCAGAATTCACGTGATGTCGTTGGAAAGTTCCGTTGCGGGCCTGCCCGAGACTTTGGCACTCGAGCCAGGACACAGTTGACCTGGCGGAGGACCAGCAATGAGTAGCCAGTTTTGTTGGTTACATTTCTTTGTGGTTGACAACTCTCAGGGCCGAAAGGCCAGCAACTTGATATTCATAGTAGCAATGCCATGATGCAGGAATCAGATTCCTAGCAATGTCTGTAACAATGCCACCCGTGGTTTTCAGAGTTTCTATAGCCACATTTGTCATGATACTCATCCAGGCACAAGAATCACAATGATCACACTTGTCATGTCGGTCTGAGCAGTAACAAAAGTACTTCTAGCCGCCGAAATACTGTACGAACAAAGATAAGATGACATGTAGTGAAGTAACCTCCACCAGCGTATCAGCACAGACATGAGCGAAAACATGAAACAATCAGAGTACTTGCATTTTGGACATTCTCTACGAAGAGCCGGGGCATTGCAACTGCGCATAGCTTTGATGCCCATGCAATGAGTATTGCTGACAGCAGCCGTAGCTTTTCACAAAGTCGTGCAAGATTCGATCTCAAGGCCTACACAGGCGCCCAAGCCGGAAGTCCACAGCTCTTAAGCCCTAAACTCCAAGCCCAGCAGCTCAGCAGCAGGAGCTCTTCCCGGAGGAGCCTTCAGTGCAAGAGTCAGCCCAGCTCTGAGATCAGTCCATCATAGAGAAGGGTCAGTGTTGGTGCCAAAGGCTTTTGGTATTTGATGTGGCCACATAGGGGGGCTCTCCAACTCGAGGGCTCCTCCGATCTGGTGAACATACAGGGAGAGATTTTACTTTTGAATAACTCTGATATAGTCTAAAAAAAATCCTACTAGCTATACACTATTTTCTGGGCATCATAAGCCCATTGCCTGAAGCTCTTCCAGCTTTGCAGACGAAACTTTTATTGCACTGGGTGGAAGACAAAAAGCACTTCATGCTGTCCTGGCAGGCTGCTGATGGAGAGGCCAGCCAGCCTCCTCCCGAAGATGAGGCCACCCCGTGTTGGAGACTACCAGGGCCCATCAGTGGGCTGGGCAGAGGATCCTTAAAGGGAGAATTGGGCCATACGGGACGTTGTCAAACTGTTGTTGTTGATTTTGGTTACCTTAGTAATTGGGGCCATAGTATACTAGGGACCCGAACGGACAACAATTTTAGCGACCTGCCACTACGGCAGGTATTGACATTAGCACGGCTACAGGCATGGTGTTTTGGAGTAGTGTCATTTGCAACAGTTTTAGCACCTTGAAGCAGAAGTAGCGCAGCTGTCGGAGTGTTCAGAAGTCCTGGCAGTCACGGTATTTTGACCAGCAGTCATTTTACGGTGAGTATAATACAGGGTCTTAGATTTCTTTGGTGGCTAGGGCTTTAGCACCTTTCGGTACTCAAACTGAAGAGCCATGCCAACAGCAAAGTTCCAAGATGAATCTTATGAGCGCCAAGTTTAGGGGATGGGGTTTGATGCGGTTGGGCTCCCAGGTCTGGACCCAGTCTATGGAGAGGAAAGTTTCTTCAAGGCACTGATACGGCTACTAGGAAACTAGGAGACGCTGCTGCTTTACTGGCCTCTGTGTCTCTTACGTCCGCTGAATTTGTTGTATCCATCTCCTTTTGGGATTATTGCTGCTGAGCCCGGTAGCACACCACCCCAGACCGCGATTCGAATCTTGTTTGCTGCCTGGTTGAGGACACGCAGCCGGGCCTTACAGACGAAGATGAGGAGGAAGAGGACGAAGGCAATTCGGCGGTGTGTTTTGAAATCTAGCGATCTGAACAACTAGGCAGAGGTTTGAGGGGTTCATAATTGAGTGATAGCAAGAAAGCCAGTACATATGCGCAGAAATATGCATTTGGTTGAATCACTCTTTTATCAGAACATGCTGATCTTCGGAACTTCCCAAGCGTTGGTCCTGCTTGTGCGTGCAGGTATGCCGAGCATAAAGCGTATTGGTCTGTTTGGACTGGAGGTTCACCAATTATTCGCTGGCAAGGATTTGCCAAGTAGTGGGGTCATAGGATGAAGATCCTATCATTTAGCGGCATACGGCGGGCCGTGAAATGCCCGTTGTCATTGAGGCTATCAGGTTCCTGGTTATCAGAACCTGCTAATAGGTGTCAACATTTTGCCAATTTACAGGCTTCATGGCATCATCATGACTCATGACTCATGACGTACTCCCCATAGACTTGAACTAGCTGCTAACTAGCTCCTACACCGCTCGAATGGCAAAGGTCCGGTTCGACCACCTCTACCTGAGGACGTCTGAGCGCTTCATTGGGTTTGGGATGTAGGGCATTTAGAGGTTAAAAGGTTCTAGATGTTTGGAGGTTTAGGGTTTCAGGCTTTAATTGAAGGATTTCGGACGTGCACTTTGAGGGCTTAGCATTGCGTAGTTGAGGGCCGGCAAAAGTGTTTATTTTGTGGCCTCCAAAATCTCAAGCCGAAGCCCCGGCAGCGGTGCAACTTTCTGAGTTTGATGCCCTTGAGCCAGGGAAAACGCAGGAAGTCAGGCAAGAAGTTGTCATGCCCACCAAGGTTTACACCTTTGCATGTTCGTGTGCTCTGGACGCCCTGCTTAGAAGGACATGGGCCACTGCGCCGGCTTTGACGCCGTGGCCATCCCAGCATTGGATTGCGGGACTGCGAATAAGAATGGTGCTAGACAATGTTGTAGTACACAATGGTTCGTCTTCAATGCTTGTTCTACAAATCCTGAGTCTGCTGTTTGCATTTTTGAGGTCTGTGACGGCCGCGTGGAGGATGCCATGATCCTCGCAGCAACCCCCATGTGGCCCTTCACCAATGAGCTCGTGTGAGACCCAGGGTTGAGGCGTGTAGACTTGCCGGGAAGCTTGGAGGCTTAGGCCTTCTGGCTTTGGAGTGTTCAAGTTTCACTGCTTAGGTATCCAGTTTCCAGCAACCGTCGCATTTGGAAGTGCTAAGAACGCTCGTGGCTGGACGCTGCTCCATGTTGCGGCCCATGCGGGGTTGGAGGACGTCACCTGCTCAAGTAGTTTGTTGTGCATCGCACACGCTAGAATCCGCTAGAACATACGTGTCGCTCTGGAAGCTGCAGATTTTTTTGAGATAAGCAAAAGTGCCACACAGAGTAGCCTTAATGTACTTAGCCCTCTACGGGTAATATGGGGACATGTGGGGATATATATATATAATTATATCGGGATAGATAGAGACTGACTGGGGTTAGATGTTCATATTTCTTTCGAAGAGGCAGAAGCCGGTGAGGTGCTGCAGGGATAGATGAGTTTTGGAAGGTCTTCGTGCTAAGTGGAGGACCCCTTCGCTGCCCAACCCTGCTGAACTCCATGCCCTGAGCCTTGCAAACCCCGTACCTCTCAGCATGCACATTTAGGTTTCGTCATGTTCCCTCATTGTCCTGCACGCCAGGTCTGCCACAAAACCAAGGAATCTCCAATTCTGAATTCAAGGCCCTCCATAGGAATTTTCCTACATGGCATGGCCCTAAACCTTGCTTTGAGAAACTCGAAGATGCACTGGAGGAGCTCTGCACAGCTCTCTGCAAGAGAAAGGACTTCCTCTGTGTAGACATGCCCGACAAGGCCTGGTGTGCACTTTCAAATTGAGAGGTTTCAGGTTTCAGGGTAGGGTTTGAGGTTTAAGGTTCTAGGCTGTAAGGTTTGGGCTTCAGGGTTGCTAAAGGCTCAGCGCAGAAGTTTAGGGTTTAAGGTTCTGCGGTGTACAGTTTCGGCGTGGTTTAGGGTTTCGGGGTTAGGAGAGGCACGCGCAGAGGCGTTTACACTGAGAACCCCCCTGCCCAGAACTAGATAGATACTGTAAGGCACAGGCTTGTAAGCAGGGATTTACAGGTTGAGGATTTAGCGCGGTAAGGTTCTGCATGGGGTCCTCATTTCGGCCAACAACTCCAATGATTCAGGCTACAAAGTTTGACGACGTTTTTTTGGGGTTGTTGTTGGTTTTCCCTCTCCTCCAAAACGTACAAGACTGGTGCTTTTTTTTGTGGCACATCACTCCTCGGTGTAGAGCGCACAAGGAAACACAAAACATGGGTGAAAGGTTTTTTTTGGTTCCCGTTCTGAATGTCATTACCAAGCAGCCTGCCATGCCGGCTGGACGGGTTCAGTGGGGTTTTCTGCCCTTTAGCGCGGAGGACAGTATAGTTGCAACCTTGGAAGCTCTGCCTTGAAGTTTTTGGAGACAGGAGTTTTGGGCTACGCCCCTACACCTCGCAGCCGGCAAAAGGCGTCCGGAGCTCGAGGGTTGGGTGTAAGATGAGCCACAACTGAGTCATGAGGGTCACTGGTGAGATGTGGCGGGTCTTGGATTCAGATATTGGCCGGCGATTTGTGGATTTGAGCTGTGGGTTTTTGGATTCACGCATGGACCAATCAGTGGGCTTTTTCATTTTGAACGGCTTTCGAAAACACAAATTGACCCACAATGGCAGGTCACCCTGAAATCCATCCATATCAGGTACCAATCATTTTGTGTGGCCGCCGGTTCCACCGACGGTGCAGGAATACGTGCCAGGCAAACGCACGACAAAATCAGCTAAGATGCTGCCGTGATGGTATCGATCGGAAGTGCACAAGCGAAAAGTCCTGGAGGGTCAAGATGAACCCGCTACACAAAAGACAACGCGCACCGGAGCCAGCGCTTGTTTCCTGCTTAGTGCAAGTGCAATGCAGTTCAATCAATGCGGCCAGAATCTACTCAAGCGTATCTCGGCAAACTAACCCACATTCCCTCGCATCTTTCGAAGGATCATGACCCCGTTTTCTGGCCTTGATTGTGGAGACCTATTAGATCATGACTGCATATTACGCTTCTTAATACCATTATATTTCTCTTGCTGCTATTCTTCTGATTATTATTCCTCTTATTACTATTGCTCCTATTACTCCATGAAGCCCCGCGCCTAAGGCGCGGCATGCTGCGATGCGATCGTGCAAAGTGGCCGCTGCTTGAAGGCCCGGAGCTGTGAAGCCTGGGATGCCCAAACACTTTAGGCCCTACATTAGGGTTTAGATGGGGATAATGGAAAAGAACATGGAAACTACAGGGATTATAATAGGATATATAATATAGGCTATATGGGGATAATGGACAAGAACATGGAAACTATTGTAATATGGTAGGGTATATATTGAGGTTTATATGGGGTAATATAGGGATAATGGAAAAGAAAATGGAAATAGCGTTATATAGGGGTAATATTGGAGTATTTTGAGGTTACTTAGCTTTATTATGACAGCCCTTGCACACTCGCACATCCGCTGTAGTTGAGGCTGTCTGGTGGTGAGGATCCGTACAAAATCTGGCACTGGGCACAGCTCCCCAGGTACATGTCTTAAGCAAGAATCATTGCATGCAGAAAGAGGCCACCGAACCTAAGATTTGTAGCTCAAAGGCCAGAAGCATAAAGCCAACATCGGAAGACTTGAATCTCCCTCCTTCCACGCCCCTCTCCAAAGTTAGTTGCCAGAATCCCTCGGCCCAAGGTGAGATTTTTCATTACTGCCACTTTGTTGCTCCTGTCCACGAGTCCATGAGTCTTTCAGCACTTCTTGTCGTTCCTATAGCTCCCAATGCCACCTGCGTCACGAATTTCATTGCTGGAGACCCTCGACTGCGACCCACGCCCCAAGCTGCAAAGCCCGGACTCCAAAGCATTTGCCCCAAACCTTGAGGCCTAGGCGTCAAGGCTTGAACCGTTAAAGCTTCAGACGCGAAGCCACATACCTAGCCCATTATGTCAGAAATCTCGGAAATCCGCGCTTCCTGTGCAAGTATGCCAGAGGCCCACTATAATGTTCAACAACGCTACAAAGCCAAAAATACTAAGCCCGATGGGGGCTTCCATAAAGAGGACAACGATGGACCCTAATACACTTAATCCTTACTTTAGGGACTCCCAAAAAGGGATCCTGTTTTGTGGAACTTCCCCCCAACATCTCCAGGTGAACTCCACAGACCTGAATGGCCAGACGGCGCTTCACCTGGCTGCGCTTAGGGGAGACGAGGCGTCAGAAGCTCAACTCAGGAGCGGGGGCTTTGTGTTGCACTGTTTAGTACTTTTCAGGGGTCAATGGGTGGAAGCAGGATTATGTTCCATTGGGAGATAAGGTTCCATTTTAGAAGCAGTCCGCAGAATTGCATAAGTTCATTTGCACCATGGGCATTGCAGTCACGTATTCTGCATCGCAGTGCTGACGGAGCTTTGGACTTTCTGTACCGAAACTCAAAGGGATTTGCCTGTCTCCTCACTGGCACATGCTCTACCCTGACATGAGCCCTTGAGGAAGCTTGCTATTTCACGACTTTGTTCAGGCAACGGTGGGTTCATACACTGTCCGCCTACATAAACAGCAAAAGATCCGGGACCGATCAACACAACCCTCGCATCCACTGGGTAGGAGTAAGATTGGTAGCGTAGCTTGACTCAGAGGTTCAGGATAGACTGAGGTCTTACCTGGCGATTGCAGCCCATCCAGACTGCGATCCATTGCTTCCGGACAAGCATGGCAGGTCAGCAGTTCGTCCTTCCGTGGAGGATAATGGGAGTCCCAATCAGGATCATCGCAATAGTATTGTGGAGTAGGATTCTTCCCAAAGCACGTCTCAGGAAAGGTGGACGCCACACAAGCTAACACGCGCATGTCATAGCTCATCGAGGAGCCAAATGCTCAGGAGGAACAAGTGTCATCAAAGCACTCTGTCCTGCGACTGGTATTGACGCATCTGCAGGAATTAGGGCGATGTCATGGATCAGGTTTTGAGTATCGGGCCGACGTTCATACATACAGACATGGAGGTTCATGGCTTAATGCATGGCTCCTTTGGGTGCATCATGAGGATGTGTGGAGTTCAGGTATGCTACCTTTTCCAGTCCCCGCAATGCCTGCGAGGGTGTTTACTTCCTCCCTTGGAGACGCTCCATGCATTCACTGGCTGCAAGCCCTGAACATTGCTAGTGCTGCACCTCCCCTTCAGCGCGCCCTAGAACCTGAACCGCAGCCCTTCCGCTTTTCATGAGTCTTGAGGGTGTGCTTTCCCCTGGAATACCCACTAAACTCTTTCGGGTCTAGAACCCAGCTTTTTGGGGCTGCTGCCAGGTCTCCTTGCGAATACGCAGCCACTCGCGGACTGAAGGCCCTGTGCCGGGTTCCAAAACAGAGCCTGACCGGTTGAAGGCTCAGGGGTATCATTTTGGGGCTCCACATAATAAGGATCATAATATATTTTGGGTGTGTTTTGCTTTGGGAGGATTCCTCCGGAATCCTCAGTCACTCTCTTCCACAAGCTGCCGCATAGGAAGGAATCCTCAGACACTTCTGTGCACTACTCCAATCCTTCATGTCAAGTCACGTTTGAGGCCAGTGCAATACGGATTGTAGTGTCAAGGGGACGATCAGGGTTTGAGGAAGGGTCCACCACGGCAGCTCCATGGAACCCGTGGAATCTGTGGTATTTCTGGCAGACGGAGCCTGTGTCTATTTCGAAGGGGGGAGAGTGTGATACCAAGTTTTGTCTGTGCAGCTTGACATGCGGGACTTGAAGGAGGATCAGGAATTGGGGATAACAGATTCAGGGTCTAGGCTGCCTCGGCGATGAAGTGCTGAGGGTCAAGGGACGTTGGGCTTGTGGTCTGCTGTTCTGGACGATTGATGGATACAAATTTGAGATGTTTATGTACAACTATGGGATCATGAGTGGTTTGCAACAAATTTTAGGGTGTAAGGCAGGATATGCAGGTGATTATTGGCAAAGTCGTTTCGAGTTTCGGGTGTTGGCGGCTTGAAGAACATCCACGTGCTGGAAATTTGCGGATCAAGGTCTAAGGCTCAAGCTAACAGCTGCGTTTGGCCCTGCGATTTCCGAGTTTCTGAGTAGTGGCGCTTTCCTCCAAGGGATTGCAGCTCTAACCAGAGTCCCAGTGATGGATGTTTTTGGTCCTCAAGTTAATTTATGAATCACTCGAAACCTTAAGTTGAACCCAAACTTCTGACCTGTCACTGGCCCCAGACGTACCCCATCAAGCCCATGTCACCCTCCAGAAGCCCAATAGCCCAAAAGCCTTTACAAACCTGCAGGTCCCTTACAGCTAGAAATCCTATATGTCTCTCCTCAACCCCCAACGGCCCTGTTCCGTCTACCCTATGTACTCCTCTATGAACCCGAAACCCCAAGCCCAAAATCCAAATCTTCTGTACCCCATAACACCCCATATACAGCCTTCCTGCCAGGTTGATTGCACTGTTCCAGGACTGGGCTTGGTAGCTCTTCGCTGCAAGGATCATCCATTCCTTATCTGCCAATCTTTGCCAGCTCTGCCAGGACACGAAGAGATTGAGATCTAGAAGCCTGCAGGTGGTTGCTCGCTTGCTTCTGCTTGAAGCTCTTTGGCCAACCACTTGGCTTCCTTGAGCTTTTGATTCGCATGAGGAGAAGAGGCAGAAGGAAGTTGCAGAATTCAACATCAGTGCAGCTAGAGAAGGCCCTCGCCACCTAACGTGACTCATACTAAGCGCCCCACTCTTATCCCTTACTACCCTTGCCACCCACTCATCCGAGTTTGTTTTGCTTTGGCCAACACAGCTTGCCCAAGTGGATTTTTGGGATTCTTCCTGCATGAGAGCAGCCTGAAGCAGGGCGCTCGCATGCATACAAGAAGACCTGACATTTGCGGTTGGTGTGGTCCTAACTGACAGAAGATTCTAGCGGTAAGATGGAGTGTTCGTGACTTCGGCCTTCCTGACACAAGAACCATGTTTCGGCAGTGGGAACAGCCGGATTGTGTTATGCCTGTCGGGGACTCTTTGATGTTAATGCATCAACCAAAACGGATCCATGCGCCAGCCGTTCAACACGGCTTGCCAGACCTAGACTTGCTTTAAGAAACAAGGCATTGATTAGGGGGATGGCTTGAAATCCTGGCTTCCTTATCATTCGGAGCCTCAAACATGACCTCCACCTCAATATGGGGATCGTCCAAAAGCCCATACTTAAAACAAGCGCGGGGACGCATGATGCAAAACACGGCGGGCGAAAGCTCGCGAAAGGGCG
>CAJNIZ010032035.1:0-37269 GCA_905231905.1 Symbiodinium pilosum | reverse complement strand
GTTTAGACTATGGCTCACATAGCATAGCCCTAATCCCGACCTCCAACCAGCAACGCCTAAAGCCCTATCCCGGCTGAATTAGGACCATTGCGAGCTGGGGGAAGGTTAGCAGGCAGCTTGTTAGCCTCGAAATACCAGGAACGTATTGTAAGACCGCCAACAACAACAACAAATACTCAAAAATTGAGTAAACCTAATCGGAACCCCAAGCGCCTCCCAAACTGCATCAAGCAACTGGAAATTTGACAGGACTTGGCCCGTGAAATTCACATGGTCGTCGGACGTCGCCGGCCTAGACAACAGCATTGGGATGTGTAAGGAAGAGTAATCCTCTCTCCCTAATATTAACCCACCCCCCACCGCCCCTAGTATTAAAGACTCCACATTGTGCTAAAAAAGAATATGTTGGGAGTAAAAAAAAATCGCGGGGTGTGGGGGTTTAGTATTGGTGGGAGAGGTGTAAGAGAGGAAGGCATCAGCCTCAGATGCTAAGCATAGCCTTTTTGTTGATAAGCTACAAAAGGGGGGGTTCCCAAAATTAGGGTCCCATATTGGTATCCCTCAATATTAGGTCATCCTAGAGCTTCTCGTGACCTGAGCTTACGATCAATCGTAACTGCACCAACCTTCAGGTCCTTTGTATACCCTTGGCCCTAGACAACCCTTCATAATTCAGGACCTAGCGCAGAAGGTAGAACTTTGCCCCACAATCCGATTTCTTGGGCACCCACCCACCCCAAACGACAGCTGGGGAGCACAGCAGAAGCTGGACTTTAGACGTCCCTGGCCGAATGCTCGAAGGGATAAGCATATGAATCATACTAAAAATGACTCCGAGTATCCTCCTTAATAACCNNTTAGGCCCCCATCTAATCCCCTATATAGCCCCCTCTAGGGAGTTTAGACTATAGCGCATATGAACTCAGAAACCCCCGCTAAGGCAGGGAAAGAAAAGCCTCCGGGCTTAAGGTGGATTATTTTCCGGCTTGAAAACGGCCTAGTAGGGTTGTCACCACAGTTGCACAATAGGTCAGCTACCACTAAACTAAGCCCACGACGATGAGCCTGGACCTTGTAACCCCTAAACCGCAAAACCTATACGATCCTGCATTATCTGCTACATTCCCGTTGCACACCAATTGAAGTTCGTATAGAGCCCTAAATCACGATCAGAGGCCATGTGCCGAACATATGCCTCAACTCACACTCCTCAAGCCTTCGAGACTATATGATACTACCGAGACTATATGATACTACGTCCTGCAGCCTAACTAACCACTAAACTGCAAACAAGGGTTCAGGGGTTGGGGGCTTACTTGGGGCGTGGGTCTCAGGGTCGCGGGCCTGAACTTCGAGAGCTCATGCCAATCTCTCAGCTCGCTCCTCTTGATGCCAGAGGTGATGCACCTGACAAATGAGAGTCAAGCATTTACTCCTTGGTGCCTAGTAGGGAATGAGGGACTGGATCCTTATAGTAGTCACTAGTTTTGGTTGGAATAGGGATCCTCAGCATTACCGTGATGCATGACAGGCGTAAGGATTGAAGACGGGCATTGGTTTTTGGGTGTTGAGGTTTGAGGTTGAGGAGACAGGCTTGGAAATTTACGCTTCTGGTGGATTTCATGTGGCCCTGAAAGGACTCAAAAGGTATCCACCGTTTTCTGAAACCCATGCACCTAGCTGTGTGAACTTCACACAACTGCCACCCAGCAAGTTCCTCATGCATGTTTTGCGAACTTTTCCGGGGATCTACTGCAAGCTTAGAAAGCCAGCGAATCTGCTTTGTTTCTGTGTTGTTTAGGGTTTAGGGTTTGGGGTTTAGGGTCTAAGGCTCTTGGGGGCACTCTGTTTTGGGGCTCGCTAGTGCCAGACGTAGAAAGTCACGATGCAGCTGGAGAATTTCAACAGGACTCAAGCCGGACCAGAAAGCAGGGCTCTCATGACAGGCGCGCAATGGAGCTCCAAAAGGTACCCTGAACAGGCTTCAAGTCTCCAACAGAATCTGGTAAAGCCCAAGCCCAAAACCGCAGAACCCTATTGGCTTACGGGGGCCTCACCCAAGCCCTCGACTTGCCATTTTCTGCCTGACAAAGGTTAATGGTTTAGGGCTTAAGGAAGGCCATTTTGGGACTGGTTCAGTTACAAAACACCATTCAGGTCAGGTCGTATAATTTGCCCTGTTGAACCCTGAAGCACCCGCCTGTTGATGGTGAGAATCTGCGATACGAGCTGTTGGAAGACATACTTGTGCTTTTTGTCGATGTCCTGCATGCTGCACATCTCGAAGCTTTGGCCAATAGAACATAGGCAGTCTAAAGCCCCAAAACCATCTGAGCAGTGCTTCTTGGTGGTTAAAACAAGTAGGATTGTCCTCTTCTTGCAATATATTATAGCCAACAAGAGGATATGATTTTTGCTCCTTTGAGGACTATTTAGTCTTCCGTTACTCATGTCAGGCCAAGACTAGCGCGACCGAAATGATGATGAACACGCTTTGAAAAGAATGCAAGCTTTCGGGCTTTGGCCCCCGGGCTGCGAAACTGCTGTACTCTTCAGCCAGGAACGGATGAATAAGAAGCCCGGAAGTGTGATTCAGCCTGGAAATGTCCACATGCAACTACTCCTCCTCCTCTTCCTCCTCCTCGATTCTGAGTTCATTCCGAGTGCACATAACATCAAAGCCTGCAGCTGAGCAGAGACTATACCTGGATCTCGGGGGCACATGACAGGTGGTTAGCACGTCAAACTCCTGAAACGAAGCACAAAAATCCTCAGCCTGAACCCAGTTCCCAAAATGGAACCTCATTCTAAATCCCGAAACCCTAAACCCCTACCCGAAAACCTTGCTTCATATGGACTTAAGATGTTGGAGGTCCAAAAATCTTTGTCTGCGCTACTCCCCTCAGATACTTTCTCCTCTCAGAATTCAGCTGCTGTTTAGGGTCTAGAGTCTGGAGATTGGGGTTCACGGGCCTGAGACTGGGGCCGCAATTGCTCGAGGGCCTGAGCCCAGAAACGTAAGCCTTTGAGGTCTAAAAAATGGAGCCTTCGAACTCCTTAAAGGCGTCGTTCATATTGGGACGCCAGCTGTCAGGGGCGCCAAGATTAACAGCGGTCCAACATTGAAGCCATGAATCCAGGCCCACACCCCAAACTCTGAATCGTAAACGCTAAACCCCAAACCCTCATTAAACCCAATCCGCCAGACAACTGTTTCGCCTCGAGGTCGAGATCTTGGAGTGCCTCGAGCTCAAGTCGCGACTCGTCGAAGAGCGACTTCTTCTGAACTCCCGGGCCCTGGCTTAGGGCTTCTGCGTTGAGAACAGCACTTGCGGATTTAGGGATGTTAGGATTTAGACAAGGTTGCGGGTTTAGGGTTCTGGGATTTCAGATTTAGGATTCAAGAGTTAGGGCTTGGGTTTTGGATTAAGTACAGTACAGGGTTTAGGGCTGGGGGCGTGCACAAGTTTTACGGTTTGCGGGAGTTCTTATCTTTTTGGTAGAACGTATTTCGGGGCCCTGTTGCTTAGCCATGCTCAGTTGGGAAACGAGGCATCTGCACATCTGTACACAACCACAAATACATAGCCCCTTGCTCCCGCCGCTGAAAGTTCAGAGCTTCAGGACCCCAATATAAACCCAATAGAACCCCTTTATAAACCCTACATAAACCCAATATGACCCCTATATAACCCCTATCAAAACCCTATATAAACCCAATATAAACTCAATATAAACTCGAGATCAACCCAATACAAACTCAATATAATTCGAATGGAAACCCGTTGAAGGTTTAGGGATTAAGGCTGCGTGCCAAATCAAGTGCGAAAGTTCAGGGCTTAGGGTTTGGGAATCAGGTTTGTTTGGTTCCGGGCTTAAAGTCTTTGGGTTTAGGGTTTAGGGTTCAGGGTTTAGGGCTGAGGGGTCATGAGATCGTACGTACAGGGCCTTCAGCCGCAATGTGTAGCAGGCTCAGGAAGGAGCTTGCAACGCAGCAGCGTAAGGGGTTTGGTGTCTCAGGTTTAGGAATGAAGCCTTAGGGCTTAGGGTGTGGGATCCCCACCTTTCTGAAGGCATATAGCCCCCTTAAGTAGATAGAATATGGGTGGTTATATTGGGATAATGGAACAGAAAATGGAAACCACTATTTAGGGTTGAGGGTTATAATCCCCTAAAGTAGATAGAATATGGGGTAACTGGGGATCTTATTATGATATACCCAAAGCCATATTCTATCTACTCAAGGGGGACTATAACCCTAGTCACCAAAATCAGGATGTCTGGTTTGGGGCTTCAGCTGCTGTAGCCCCATTTCTTCGAGGTGAAAAGAAGGGTCTGAACATTATGACGTGATGGCTCAAACCCTAAACCCTGATTGAATCCTTCTCTGGGGAGCTGGTCCCGAACGTAACACCTCTGGGGGCGAGAAAGGTGGCTATGGCAGGAATAATCTGATCAGGTTTAGGGTTTAGGGACTTCCGGCAGGACATACAAATCCAAGATTCTTCTCGGACTTGCTTTTGTTGAAGAGTGGGTTTTTGTGCTTTAGGCAAGCGGCTCAGACTTCCGGGTTGAGGTTCCAGGGAGATTGTGGCATGCGTTTCGTTGCCAACGACCAATAAGAAAACCAGGATGTACTAAGTTCACCCTCTCATTATTCGTATCACAACGGGACAATGGAGGAACCCTACTAAAGTAAGCCTAAACCCTAAACCTCGAACCCTAAACATCCCTAAACCCTAAATACTTCTTCAGGTCACTGCTGGCGGGTGGTGGGACCACCAAAGCTTTTAGGATGTCATGCTATGCTTGGGTACCCCCGGTTTAAGGTTCCTTCTAAGGAGCTAAGGAGCCCACTGGGACGAAATTGTTCATACGGAGGAGGGGGGGAGTATACACGGAGGGCCAGAATTTGGGGAAGCTAAGCCCACAGGAGTTTTCCGTATGACTGCGAAACCCATGATCCAATGAAGGAAAGGCAAACATGAAGGCTATCAACACTGCTAGCTCTCAAGCCCTGGTGATAGTAACGTAATAGCATTGTCACGTGCACTCCCACCACCACCGTCACCACCCCACTGCCACCACTACTTCAGTAGGCCTTCGAGAGTTGCTTCTTCAGCTGCCGCTGCTGATCTTGCCTAAGGGACAGCCTGAGATCACCCAAACTCCACAGCAACATCTGGGGGTTTCAAGGCTCAGGGCCAAATGGTTTAGGGTTTAGGAACCCTCAACCCTGAAATAGCTTAAGGTTTAAAGGTCGTATCCAGGCCAAGCTTCATATTTTGTTGGTGGGGTTAGGGTTTAGAGTGGAGGGTTCCGGGTGTTGAGGGTTCAGGGGTAGAGGCTCTAGGGTTTAATGTTTAGGATTCAGGGTTTACTTTTCAGGTTTCAGGATTAGGGTCTCAGGTTGAGGGCTTAGGATGTGAGGTTTCGAGCCTGAGGTGAGATCTTGCAGCCTTCAGATGCACCAAGCCACAGATCCAGAACAACCCTCAGAGATCTGAAGCCCAATTATACCATGAGTCTTCTTTGGTTTAGGGCTTGGGGTCTAGCGTTTGGGTGTCCTAAACCCTAAACTCTAAACCCTAAACCTTAAACCCTAAACCCTAAGCCTTAAACCCCAAACCTTAAACCCTAAACCTTATACCCTAAACCCTGAAACCTAAACCTTAAACCCTGAAACCTAAACCTTAAACCCTAAACCCTAAACCCAGGGTTTAGGGTCTAGGGTTTTGGTCTTCGGGAGAAGCCACCCGGAGCCTCTCAGGCCTGCAGAAGCCTTTTGAATCCGAGCCGTAGCTGCGTCCGGCAGCGTTTTAAGTACTTAAAAGCCGAAGGTTTATGGTTTAGGGGTTTAGGGGTTTCAGGGTTTAGAGTTTCGGGTTTGGGATTTAGGGCTGCGCGTTCCAGGTTTTTAGGAATAATCGTATAGGGTTGATCTAGCGCCCTTTCCAAACCCTGACCTGTTCAGCCTATTCATCACAAAACCTTACCAACACACCCAAAAACAAACAAACCAAACCAAAAACAGCAATTGAATTCCTTTCATCCAATCCCTTGATATGAAACCCAACCCATCCCTAACAGCAAACTGTAAAGTCCAGGTCTTCAAACCCAAACCCTCGACCCTAAACCCTGAATCCCTCAACCCTGAACCCTAGATCCCTGAACGCTTACGTAAAACCAAATCCCTAAAGCACTGCCATATGTACCATAGTCATCCATAATCTACACTCCTAGTATCCCCCTTAATAACCCCTTCAAGAGTCCCCTATATCATCTCCAATATAACCCCTTTAAAGAGTTTTTAGCCTATAGCTCATATCGCAGCCGGGAGTCTGAACGCGCTCAAGCGCTTTCGACATTCAAGTGAGCCAACTGTCCCTAAGCCCCCCTGGAATTCTTGAGCATACCGCTTGTAGCTTGGTGTGAGCTCTGTTTTTTTCCACTTTGTGCTGTCGGATGAAGACATCTGAATGTGTGGGCTGTTTGGGATCTGGGATGGATGTTTAGGGTTCAGGGTTTAGGATTTTGGGTGTAGGATTTAGGGTTGGGGATTTAGAGTTTAAGGCTCAGGGGATGCATAAAGGTCAGGAACCTCTTGTATAAGAAGGGTTGGACTTCATCTCCAGGGAACCATGGTTTCAAATTGTAACTTGAACTGGTTCGTAGGATTATGGATACACACTATTTTGTGAACTTCCAGAATATTTCGAGCAACAACGCTGTCGGAGCGGAACACGGGCAGTTGCACTTCTTGGAGAAAACATACAGTATTGCCAAAATGCACAGGTCCCGCCTTAACCCCTAAGTTACTACTCGCCATATTGCCGGGATCTCCAACAAAAATCCTAATTTTGAGAATTTCAAAGAGACAATAGGCCCTTCAGTTTGCGAGAGACCTGAAACCTTCCTGCAGGTCTTGGACAGCAGGAATCTTATCCCTATTTCAAGCATCATGAAATTCACATCAGAGCATGCAGCTGGACTTACGACTGCATGTCACATAGTGGGACCCAAAGAAAGGACCCGCCAAGATCTCCTAAAGGTCCCTAAGTTTTCCGGATATCTCCAAAACTCCATGGTGTAGAGGCGGGTAACAGCACAAAGCCGTCTTGACCCTTCAATACGCGATCACTGCTTCAACTGTCTTGCTGTCAGCGTTAGGACATGCGGCGTTACGGACGTTCTTAGTATGGCTTGAGGCCTCATTGTTCACTGAAACCTCGGCAGGATTGGAGTCCCTTTATCTGATCTAGAGTCTCAAGACTACGGCATAAGGGCAACAGATCCTCGAGGACCCTGTCAACCGAAGCTCTGATGCTGCCCACGCAATATTAGGCAGGGCTACAGTTGATTGTGTAATTTCGCGGGCCTAGAAGTCTGCATGCGTACTAATTACGTTTAAATACTTGCGGAGAGCTTGTACATGAAATCCCTTGGGCTTCGACACCCCCAGGAATATTTTTTAGGGTTATAATTGTGATATCCCAGGGGCCACCATAAACTCTGAGCCTACTGGCCAAAAAAAGGAGGAATTCTGAGGAGCTCACACCGACTCTACGATGGGCGAATTCTCGCCGCCATCGTCGAGATTGGTGCCTGGGCTCTCCTATCACCTCCCAGGCAAGTGGTTCCCCCACCCACCAGTCGTAGTATATCGGAAAGATGTTCAGACCCTAACATGCTTGCCAACATCACGTATCACCAGTTTTGGGTGGAAATCGAGACCCCCGCCCCCACTCTCTTGATGAGAATTCTTCGCGGCCATTTAGTACAGCTCATGACCGAGGGCAATGTTTGTATTTGGGGTGGGGGGGGGGGGCGTCTTCCTTGGGGTCAGCAGCTTTCCGTCAAGCTGTCATGGTCAACGTAACTGGGAAGAAACTGCAGCATGCATGTCATGATCTCGTAGCAGGCTATTTGTCCGTGCTATGGATCCGTCAAACAATTTTCCCGGATGTCTTTCCAAACCTAAAGCCAAAATCCGTTTAGGGAAGTTGGCAAGACACCTTTGAAAATCTCAAAAACTTAGAAACCTAAACCTTAGCCTTCGACCCCAAACCCCGAACCCCAGCCCAAAATCCCAAAAGCCCATTAGCCGCTTGCTCAGCAACTGAGCACCGTGCGAGCACGAGCCAGCAGCTGCACCGTCTTGACCGTCAAGTTCTGTCAGAGTTGACGGCTTAGAGTGCAGGGTTGCAGGAATTATATCTAACCCCCTAGTCCCCCCTAAGTAGATAGAATATGGGGTACATGGGATCTTATTATGATCTACCCAAACCCATATTCTATCTACTTAAGGCAGGTTACCTTTTAGCTTAGCCCCCCAAAGTAGAAAGTGAATTCCACCACAGCCCCAAACCTGCACTAACCCCCGCCTACATTGCAACCATAAAGTCCTCCCAAAAACCAATGTCCTGACATGTCTGTATCTGGGAGTTTTCAATAGGGGCCACTTTAGTGAAGTACCCATAATGAGACCGTATTTGCGCAGATTGGGTCTCTTTTAAAGACCCCCAAGCTATTACAATGAAAGGGACTATCAAAAAAGGACCCCTAATTTCAGAAACCTCATCTCGCAAAAACTTGAAGAATCATTCCTGCACAATCCTCCACAGAGGCTCCGATGACCCCTTGCACACTCCTCCCTAAGCCCGAAACCCCCAAACCCCTAACCCCGAAACTCTAAACCCCTAAACCCTAAACTCCTAAATCCAGCAGAATCCCCTTACGTCTCCGGAGACGCTTGGGCTGGGCTGCTGCAAATAGAGCTGAGTTAAATTGCCAGCACAAAGAAACCATGTTATGTACTATAAGTCCACATTCTGGCGACCTAGTTGAAGTTCCCTAACACCTTGCAATCCCACGTTGGAGTTTGCATCTGCCATTTGGTTTTCAAGTCCATTCTCCATCATGGTAACCAACAACCCTAAACTCTAAACCCTAAACCCTAATCCTAAACCCAGCTTAGAGCTCCCAGCCGCGCAGCCTCATCCATGTTATCCACGAGGCTCTCATCCCAGGGTGGAAGGATGGCGTAGAGCGGGGCCTTGCCACAGACGCACACGAAACTGAACCCTAAACCCACACCCGAAACCGTGTTGACCTTTCAGTTCTAGGTTGGTTTAGGGTTTAGGGCTGAGGGTTTTAGGATGGAAGCTGCAAGGTGAAAGCCAAGCTCAGCTAGGATCCAGCATCCCGGGTTTAGGGTTTATGGTCTGGAGGCTGTGGTTCTCAGACCATCCCAACCAATATACTCGAAGTCATTTGTTCTTGTTAATAGCTACATGAGAATTTTCCAAAAGCTCCGATTTAGGGTTTAGGGTTTAGGATTTAGGGTTTAGGGTTTCGGGTTTCCAAGTCAGTTTTTTGTGTCGAACAGATTACGCAACCTAAGCTATTTACCAGCCACCTTCATCCTAACTGTCCGCACTTGACGTCCGCAGAAGACCTGCTCCTATTTCCCATGTTCCTGAAAAAAGCTGATCGTGAAAAGATAATTGGAAAAAATCCTGAAGCATGACCCTAAAGCCGAATCCCCACATGCCTCGATCCTGAGCCTTTAAACCCTCATCACGGAACCGCTGCACATCCGTTTATTGGGCTCCCTATTGCGTCTTGCAAGCTTCATCCCACTTCAGACATGCAACCTGAACTTACTGGTGTTTGACTACTACACGAAATTTCATCAAGAAGACTATATGGATCCACTCCCCCACTCCCCTGGGCATCAGCACGTGAACAAAAACCTCAAAGTGTCAGACCTTGAAGCTAAATTTCAGTTTCACTCCAGTAGCCCTCTTCCCTCCAACCACGAAGCCTAGACCCTGAACCCTGCATCCTAAGTCCAAACCCCACACTCCAAACCCTGTACCCTAAACCCCCAGGCCTGAACAACTTAAATCCGGAAGCCTCAACCCTACAACCTCAGAACTGCAGGGACCTGAATAAAGATCAATATGAGCTATAATCTTAACTCCTAGCATCCCCCTTAATACCCCCTACAGTACTCCCCTATATCATCCCCTATATAACTCCCATTTCAGGAGTTTAGACTACAGCTGATATGGGGATTTCCCAAAATTTCCCACTCTGTTCACGGAAACTACTATGCCATGAGTATACAAGGAATCGAGGACCATCATATTTGGCAGCTATCGAAATGTCTACATGAGCCTCTACATATACCCAATTTCCATGTAATTTTCCATCTGCGTTTCCGTTTGATTGTCCACAATTTTTAGGCCCCAATATGCCATATCCCTAAAGCCACCACCCTGTATGACCTCCGTAACCCCTGCCTTAGAATCCAAAATGGGCCATAGCTTTGTGACCCTAAACCCTACCCCATCCATCCCTTCTGCAGGCCCCACCTTCTTGCCGAAGTCGTCAATGGGATCTGCCGAAGCTTTTGCTCGCAGCAGGACCTCGAGAAAAAAAGCCACGGAGTAAGGGTTGGTGCTGTGGCCCCCATTTTATCTGCTAGGGTGGTTGCGGCCAATATCCTTCTTTGGCGCTTCTGGAACGCGTTCTGGTGCCGCTGAGATTCCTCTAGATCTCCAAAACGGGGAGTCGAGGGGAGGTTTGACATAGGGGTTTATGGAATTCGAAGTTTAGGTCTGAACCCTTATCCAGTCCCTTACAGCTGTCGGCATGAGGGTTGATGATTAGGGTTGCACCTTTACTGGGGCTACAAGGGGATTTGCGACAGCTAATGTAGCGCAATGGCGTAAGGTGCATGATGCGAGAGCGCAATTTGAACTTCACAGAATGAGGCCTCCGGCAGCGTTGCAGCAAGGAGGTATGTGCCTGCAAAAGCCTCCATCCCCACAAAGCACTCGGACATGTCCGCAAGAACAAGCGCGAAGCTTTCGAAAGTGCCTTCAACACTCAGACCCTGACCCTCATCCCAGAGCCTCAACTTCAAGCCGGCAACAGCTGGAACGCATCCACGGCAATAAGCGCGCGTGAAAAAGAGACAGCGTAAAGCTCTTGACCAAAAAAGAGTGCTCTGCGCCCTCAAGGCCCCAAACCGCAAATCTTGAGATCAAAGACCCAAATACCCTTAAAAACACACACAGCCTAGGAGAAGAACTATCGTGGCCTCTGGAAACTCAACGCAATCTGAACAGCATGAGAACAAAAGTGGCTGAATGCGGACGGGCACAAAAGACATAAGCCGACAAGCCCGCTTAGATTTGCAGGAAACCTGAGGCAGGAAATCCATACCCCCCAAAGTAGACAGGCTCCCGAATGCTGACCCAGTCTAGTCCCAACTTAGCATGACTTTTCTCAGATTGCACTCCTTCCTGATGGGGATTGTCCCCATTAAGGATCCTTAGAATTTGGCGTATGGCAGTACTCATTGAGGATTCTACTCTTAACCCCAAATAGAGCAGTAATGTCCATTCTCTCTTCCACTCCTTGAAGCGTCAAACCCCAAATAGCATTGCAGCCACCATGTCCTTTTCCATTCCCTAAACCCTGAATCCTAGACCGTAAACCCTAAACCCCAAACCGCGAACCTTTTCTATTCCTTTCCAAAGAATCATGTGCCGCCTCTACGGCTTCAGTGTGCTTTGCGTGGCAGGCAAGGCTAAGCGGAGTGGTTCCGAAGGAACTCCTCTGATTGGTCTAGGGTTTAGGGCTAAGGGCTTGGGATGGGGAAACCCTAGCAATGTAGACCCGGGATTAATCAACCCCCTCCTTTTAAAGGCCTTGATGTTAGAATCCCTATTACAATCCCTATTAAGGAAGGTGGTTCATTAACAAGGGGAGTCTACAATTACTGTACTTACTGTATTACCGTACTGGAAAAACTCAATTCAAATTCATTAAGAGAAGCCCGGCTCAGGCTCCAAAACAGAGGGGTGGGGGCAGTGCTTGGTGTTCAGGGGTGCAGGGGTTTAGAACGTTAGGGGGGGTTCAGGGTTAGGGGCTAGGACCCTGAACCCGACACCCTAAACCTTTCAAAGGTTCAGGCCTTGAGGGCTTCGGTTGGAAGACTCTTGGGCCCCTCGTTTTGGGTTTAAGGGTTTAAGGTCCGCTGTAAAGATGTGTTGGGGTGTTGAGTTCTGGTTTCAGGGCTGCAGACTTAGAGCTCAGTGCTTTTCAAAGTAAGGGTGGTTGGGTACAGCCCCCACTCTTTAACAGTCATGTATGCAAGCCTGGTGAATCGTATAATATTGCTAAAGTTGCGATAGTGGCCGCTGTATTAGGGTGGGGGCAACATGTCAGGTTCAGTTCAAGAATTGGGGGTGAGGAGTGCAGGGGTTTAGCTGTACTACCAACACTCTCTACCCTGGACGTTCCGGACCGGCTCCTGACGTTGAGGTTTGCCTTGTTTCGGACCATCTCCGCAATGATGCTGCTGCAGTTGTGCCTGGGCGCGGATGTTGATGGAAATGGGCCAGCATGACCCAACTTGCAAAGATGTTGTGGGGGAGTGAACCATTGTGATAGGCTTTGGGGTGTAATCTATACAACGGGATATGAGAAAAGTGGTGTTCTTCAGCAGGCTTCTACATCACCTGCTTCTGAACAGAACGCCCTCAAGAGTCCACATTAGTATTGCGCAAAAACAGGACTGCAATCTATGCTTGTATGTATCGTCGTATACAATAACATGTAACATGTGTCCATGCATGACAGTATGCGATATCATATCGTCTAGAATGATGCGGCACTTCGCCTACCAACAGACACAATCAGTTCTTTGAAGGTCCTCTCCTGTCTAAGTGGCATTCCAACTCGGACCTGAGCATTGGTCACGGGTCATATGGCAATCTGGTATATGGTCGATTTATGGAAAGAGCTGCTGCGAAAGCCATGGTGCACTTTTCTGAGCAGATGCATCTAACTGTGACACTACAAACAGTCGTTCCCAAAACAACTAAAATCCAAATGGCGGCAGTAGCTTTTGAAAGTGCTACATACCCCTCATGCTGCTCTTGCAATTTACAACTCGAGGCCTGGACCCGTGGGCGCAATGAATGATTTCATGGCGCAAAAAGCAAATCAAAACAATTTGCCCCCGTTTCTACAGAGGAGCATGAAGGAAAGCCGAATTGCACAATGATCCCATCTGAGGTCTGCTCACCTGAATCAAGCAAAAAATGCTCTAGTTGCACCAAGTGGCATGTGCGGCTTTCTGGCCAGTACGTGCAACCTGGGTCACTGACGGAACTCAGGCTTCAACATGGCCATTGCTCACAAGAGACTCTGATCTCAACAGCTCTCAAAAGGATTCTACACGCATGTTGAAGGTTTCATGTAATAATCATATCGAGACTAAGTATGGGCAGAGTTCCTTGAAATAGGAAGGCCCCTCGCCGGCAGGCCTGATTACAAGGGCTTCCCGAACAAGATCTTGATGCAGCCACGGGCGGAAACCTTTACTGACAAATGCTCACTTCTTCCCACAGAGCGTTGTCAACACTAATCGTGCTATTATAGATAAGGAAGTAGCGCTTGCACTCTTGCAGCCATCACGGAGCCGCAGTCGTGAGTCCTTTGCTTGCCGAAGAGAAGAGATCTAACGCAAAATGCAGATTCCAGAGCAGTGGAACAGAAACAACATGGGGTTCATAGTAGTTGCCGCATGGTTCTGGACCCCGCGAGCATTTCTACAACGTGACTCTTCAAGCGCCAAACGCCGCGAAAGTGTACCAGTCTAAGTTTCGGGTTTATGATGGGTGGTGTTCGCCATGAGAAAATGTAGAACATACCATCCCCCCACATTAAACCATGCCCGATGTAGAAACACAGCCCCACAAGCCCAAAGCTCTAAAACCATAAGGCACAACTCTGACAGCTGGAAGCTCAACCCTACCGGCCCTACCATCACGACGCTGATGCGGTTTAGGTAGCGTTTAGGGTTTAGGGTTTAGGATTTAGGGTTTAGGGTTTGGGGTTTAGGGTTTAGGGTTGCTGATGTTGGACGACTTCCACCACTTCTACAAGCCCTCCTCCGGCTGCAACTACAGTGACTACAGCAACGGAAATGACCAACATGGTAGTAGGGTTTAGGGTTTAGGGTTTAGGCCCAAAGTAGGTACATAATAACTGTTGTCACCCAGTTTCCATTTCAATCTCCATTTGATTCTTCATTGTTGGTGTAGTACATCCCGGGTGTTGTCTACAGACCTTAAACCCTAAACCCCAAGATTCACTCAGCCACGGACAACGTCATAAACTCAGCGGCGTCCTGCGGCCGCATCGGGGCATTAACCTGAGCTTTTCGGGATCTATGGGACTGCGAGGTAAGGTAAGGTTTAGGGTTCAGGGTTTAGGGATTAGAGTTCAGGGTTTAGGGTGGCTTTAGGATTTAGGGATTCTGGATTGCGGTTTCAGCTTAGGTTTTGAGGGCTTCGGATCCTAGCAATTAGGATTTATCGAGAGGATTACCGTTTACTGCTTAAGGGTCTTGGGACTATGGTTGAAAGCATCTAGGGACATGGAAGTCAGGCATCATGTACGAGGTTAGATGTTACGTTGCAGAATTCCTAAACTCTAAACCCTAAAGCCTAAACCCTAATGGGATCTTACGGCCTCAGGATTCTCAAGGTTTAGGGTTGGAGGGTTTCAGGGCTTAGGGTGACGGGTTTAGGGTTGGAAGGTTTGAGGGTGTAGGGTTTAGGGTTGGAAGGTTTTAGGGTGTAGGGTTTAGGCTTGGAAGGCTTTAGGGTTTAGGCTTTAGGGTTGGAAGGTTTTAGGGTTGAGGGTTAGAGGGTTTTAGAGTTAGGGTTGAGGGTTGGAGGGTTTTAGGTTTTAGGGATTAGGGTTGAATATGTTTGGGGCTTAGCAAGACAGGGATCGGCAGACTTCTGTCTGGGCCTAGACTTTCCATACATTCCTTCCTGGGTTGCTGTTAAGGAATTTAAACTATCTTAACATAATATGGGTGTATAGTAGGTAATAGAGTTTCTGTGTTCTAGTCAATAAAATAAGTTCCTTAACAGCAACCGAGTTTCTTGTGAAAGTCCGCAGGGTGCCCTTGCGCATGACTAGGGCCTATCGATTCAGGTAAGGCGCAGGCAGGTATAGTATGAAACGCTCATATTCTCTATTATGGATACGATTGGATTTCCATACCTAGGACAAGAAGGCTCCTTAAAAAGGTTAAAACAAAAACACATGAAACCTGATCCTCTAGACACCAAAACCTCCAAAAAGCTTCAGAGACTGCACAACCCTAGGCCGCGAGCCCCAAACTTGAAGCCTCAACCTCAGACCCGAAAGCGTAGAATCTCATTGAACCTGAAAACTCACAGTCCCCACACCAACCCCTCCATGCTGAAATGAACCCTTACCTCTACACGTCAAGCCCTCAACCCTCTGACTTTTGAATTCTTAGCTGGTGCTCGGAATCCATCGAGGCCCTTTTGTAATTACCATTGTCTCTTGTGGTCACTATTAGTGGGTGGGGGCCCCACCTTACCTAAACCCCAAGCCCCTAAATCCTGAACCGAGCTGACCCGTCGCTGAGCACCATAACCTTCAACCCTCTACCCAAATCTGCTTCTCGCAATGTAATTTGTGCTGCTTTGGGGGGGGGCTTATGATCAGCAAAAACACTAAAGAACGAAAAAATCTCATCCCTAATTTCACCCCAAAACGCCTTTAACCTTAACCCCGAAGGCCCAACGCTGGGGGGTTCAGGGTTTAGGCCTTAGGCTTGCAGGTTCAGAACATAGGGTGCAGGGGCCCCTAAACCCTGAACCCTAAACCCTAAACCCTGAACCCTAACCTCTAAGCACTCAAAACCCCAACGCCTTCCGTCTCTGGGCTCCGCGCAGAGGCGCGGGCAGCGATCAAACGCTTCACCAGGCCCAGGTCCCCACGGAGGCAGGCTTCCTTTCTTCTGGGATTTTGGTCTAGGGTTTAGTGTCCAAGGCTTAGGGCTTAGGGCTTACGGTTTAGGGTGTAGGGCTTGGGGTTAAGGGCTCGGGGTTCAGGGTTTAGGGTTCAGAGCTTAGGGTTGAGGGTTCAGGGTTTAGGGTAGTGTTTGAGGGAGAATGGGAAACAGAATGGAAACTACTTTTGTATTTGAGGCTAGCGCTTCAGGGTTTAGAGCTTATGGTGCTTAGGATGGAGTGGGCGAGTGAACATGGGCACTACCATGGGGGATTACATGGGGATCATAATGGAGAAGAAGATGGAAACGACCGTGTAGGTTTTGGGGTGAGGATTGAGGGTTTAGGGTTTGATGTGTAGGGCCTAGGGCTTTCAGGCAAAGGGTTTCGGGTCAGGAGTACAAGGTGAGAATTCAGGCTTTGGAGGTAGAATGTTCAGAGTTGGGGTTGGGGATTGAGGGCTTCCCTTAAGGCCTATGGGCGGGGAGTTTAGGATTGGGGGGTTCGAGGGTCTGAGGCATGGGACCCATCATGTGCTGGTGTGGAGCCTGCGTCTGCACCCACAACCCCTAAGGGTTTGGGTGTAGGGTTTAAGGTGCGTAAACAGCGGAAGCCCTTAAGAGCTGTTTGCCACAGCGCATTGCCCCATATCCAACATCCTTTCTTTGTGGGTGGTTGGACTGGGTGCAGGTGGGCAAAATGGCAAGATCATGAGATCATTCACATAGGGTTTAGAATTTAGGGGTAAGGTTTAGCGGGTTAGGGTTTACGGGTAAAGTTTAGGGGTCAAGTTAACTGAGGTTTACCAGATTGCTTGCCTAGTCCAGTGTCAAGAGTTAATCAAACCCAACATGACCTTTAGATCCCCGTGTGTATTTCCTTGCCATATCCACGATGCCCTAAGCCCTAGATGTCTACACCATAAAAAATCGCAGCCCCAAACCCTAAGGAATATAATCCCTACATAATCCCTATATGATATATTCCCTTGTTCCCTACTCACCCCCAGTAAGTTAAGCATCAAGCAAAGAAGCTACACCCCTCAGTCCCTCAATCCCGAAAAACACTCAAGACACCGTTCAAACACAGTGGACGCCTGGAGGTCGTCATTGGTCACTCGCAGTAGCTGGTGCTCCTGCATGATTGACTGGCTTGGGCTTGGAGGTGTAGGGTTTAGGGTTTAGGGCTTAGGGTTTAGAGTTCACGAGGGGTTTAGGGCTGGACGGGGTTTAGGGATCAAAGGTCTCGAGTTAAGGGTTTGGGCCTAAAGCTTTTGCGAGTACAGCGTCTAAGACTGCTCCCACAACAATTGAACATGCAGGGCATGGAAAATCTTGGGGCAGGTGGTAAGTAGTACTCTGAATACTATTGTCGGTACTTCTTTCGCTCCAAGTGGCGAAGAGCTACGCGAGCAGAGTTCACCCTGAACCCTGAACCCTGAACCCTAACCCCTAAACCCTGAACCCTAAACCCTGCACCCTAAACCCTGCACCCCAAACCGTGTAGCTCAGACTGGACGTCTTGACTGAAAAGCCAAAGGCAGAGCAGGGCAAAGAGGGTGACCCCTACTCGCCACCCTGAACTCCAAGCACTTCATGCTGGGTTGCCTACACGGCTTAGGGTTTAGGGTTCATGGTTTAGGGTTTAGGGTTTAGGGCTTAGGGTTTAGGGTTAAGGAACGTAAATTAAGGTGCTGTAGGGATAGATAGTAATACGAGTAGTAAATAAAGCGGCTTCCTTTTTTTGCTATACGATTACAGCGCGCTAGCGCATGACGATAAGATTCTAGCGGCAACCTCTGTGCCAATGCATGGCGAATCCTCTGATGGCATGATGGAGCCGAAGCACTCTAGAACAACCCTTGCATCGCCACGCATCTCCTGAGAAAAGGAGCTCATGAGAGGGGTGCACTCCAATGAGCCGCAAACCATGTGCTGTCCTGTAACACCCAAAGCTTGCTGCAGCAAGCATTTTAGCCCGGATCCACTGGTGGACACCCGAAGGCCACGAGCAGTGCACTGCCGAAAGCCAGCACGCTGCAAGTGACCCCAACAATGGCCGGGATGAGTCACATGGAGATGCGTCAGGATGTGAGGCTTTGTAGCTGGCTTTGGGCCAAGGGCTTGACCCCTAGTTTCAGTACTCTGTGTCCAAAACTGCACCCGTTCAACAAGGACCTGCTGGAGCCGCCAAGTCCTAGAATCCAGCCACTTGCTGTAACTCTTAGCCAGCCCTAATAAAGCGGCTTCCGGATTATGATACCTAAGTTTATTAAAAATATCTGAACATGCAAGAGCCCGGCAATCCTAGACCAAGTCAGTGATGCCCTATGGGTTCAGGGCCCAGGGCTTATATCCACAAGTGGAACACGAGAATGTGCGCAGTCTGTAGGCCCCGACGTAAGCATTAGAATAGGATTCGGATAGTTGCTTCAGGATGCCGAGGGCTTCAGTTCTGATGCTTCCTGAACCTTCACCAACCTGCGCCATCAACGCACAACCTAGAGCCGCATCTAAAACCTATATGGTGGGTGGTCAACATGATGGTCTCTTGTGCAACCCCTTAGGGTACCCCAAAACATACTTTCAGAATCTTTCATGTAGCCCCCGACCTCTAAAGCTGAGTATTAGATGCTAAGCCTTGGCGACGCAAAACCAAAGATACAAGGCTCGAAGCCAGAAACAATATGGGTAGGTCGTGAATCATTGTGTTTAGCGTTCAGGTTATGTTGGGGTTATTTGGGGATAATGGAAAAGAAAACGGAAACTACTATATTATGTAGGGCTATATTGGGGTTATATGTTTCTGTAGTAAAAATTGAAATTATAGTTGCTTAACAGCAACCCAGTCTGATCCTCATAGAACCAAATAGAGCCTGTTTTGACACTGCTCGGGGAGTGGGTAGTAATTATTGGCATGTAGGATACCAGCCCCGTTAAGTAAGGTTCCGTCGAAAATCTTCCAAAGCGCGTAGTGCTCATTTTCAGTATCCATAATATGAGGAAGCCTGGATTGCCAAATTTACCACCAATGTGACATCCCTGATGTGGAGAAAATCCAGGGTGAATCCCGTTAACTCACACAACAATCCCAAGCCCCAAAACCCTTCAAAATCCTAAACCTCTGAACCTCCACGCCCTAAACCCTTCCCCCTCAGCAAGCTTCGCCCAATGAAGCCCTACGTAAACCCTAAACCCTAAGAGCCCTTGGAGCCTTGAGACTCGCCGGGGCGTGCCAGGAATCTCTTCGTGCAGGCGCAGAGAGAAACTGGCGGTTTTGAGGGGCTAAGGGTTTAGGGTTAATGGCCCGGGTAGGGGTTTGGAAATCGGGCAGCTGAGGACCTAGGGCTTTTGGGCTTGGGTTTCAGGTTCCGATGTGAAGATCAAGGCATGTTGTTTAGGTCTGGGGTTGAGTTTGCGTTTTGGATTTTGGGTCTGTTTGATGGTGTTGCTTCAGGAGAAACCCTTGCCCACACAAGGACCCACAGGGTTGGGTAGATCAGGGTCTTGGACAGGGTGGCGAGCCAGTCACCCTCAAAAAAAGACTGGGTTGCTGTTAAGGTTAAGGAATTAAAGATTAAGTTACAATAATGTGGTTATATAGTAAATGATAGGTCTTCTTTCTTCTAACACCTTGAATTTTTCTAATACCTTAATTTAAGTTCCTTAAAAGCAACCCAGAAGAAGCTTCACGAAGCAGCCGAGACCGTCAAATTGAGGCATCGGCCCTTCAGCACGTTAAACCCTAAACCCTGAATCCTACGCCCTGAACCCTAAATCCTAACGCCTTAGCCCTAAACCCTAAGGCCTAATTTCACAGAGTGTCCCCGGAAATGAAGTCTGGACAGGAGCCTTAGGAGGCCGTGCGGATGGATCCAGTTTGGATAACTTGGAGGAGGTTTTGATAGAATCGTACATGCGCCAAGAGTCTTCAGAGGAAACGATCAATAAACGCGCAATGCATTCTCCAACTCGAGGTCGACCTTTCTCTTGCTGGGACATATAACCCTAAACCCTACGTAAACCCTAAATACCCTAAACCCTAAATACCCTAAACCCGAAACTCCTTGTATATTCCCTATGACGCTTCTGAACCCTTCTCGATTCAAGCTCTGAATGTCATTCATAGAGAGTTTAGAATGTGTGTTTTAGGGTTTAGGATTGAAGGTTTAGGGTTGAAGCTTTAGGGTATCCTACGTTCTTCCTGAATAATTGTGCTCGATCCTGCCGATACCTGGCTATGAAGCCTCAGAATTTCTGTCAGCCCCATTGTGATCGCTCTACACCTACACAAACCCTTTAAACATCCTGAGACAATCTGTTATGTGGGCAGCCTTGGGACACCGTCAATCCCAATATGTACCCTCCCCAAATCCCAAACTAATTTGGAGCCACACAGCCCTGGCTTCAGGGGTTCTGGCCTTCATAACCTTTTCAGAGTTGTTAGTTGCAGGCGGCCGAAGCCCTAAACCCTGATACCCCAAACCCTGAACCGTGAACCGGCACACCTTGATATCCTGAACCCTACAAAACACCAAGCCCTAAACCCTGATACGAAAATCTAAACCCCCTAAACCCTGATATCCTAGACCCTTATTTATAACCCAAACCCTAAATCCTGATACACCGGTTATTGAAGGCCAAAACTGCTCTACGTCTGCGCTGAGTACCATGAGCCGACTGCCTCATCTATCCAAGCCGTGTCTTCCTGCCAGTGTAGGAAAGGCGTGGCTCTTCACGGCTATCTATAGATATAGGGGCTAGGCTTTGCAGATTCTGTAGGGTGCAAGGATATCACCCCAGTAAGGGAGAATCAAATGAAAACGAGACCGGAAACACGTGGAGTGGTGTTCGGTATAGCTTGCTTGGTCAAGACAAGCAAACCCTCATGAATCTGCACTTCAAAGACGCAAGACTTGATGGTACGCAGAACTACGGACAAATATATAGGCTCGCACAGTGGGCTGCGTGTAGCTTTCATCCTAAACCTGAACCCTCAACCCCAAGTCCTCAACCCTAAACCCTAAGCTCTGAACCCAACCTAATACTTGAATATGTAGTTTCCCAAAATAGGGGGACCCATTATAGATCCCATAATACTATAATTCTCAATATCCAAGAAGGTACCCCCAATCTTGGGAAACCCCCATATGAAACTGTGGAGTTCGAAGTTGCGGCTGAAAGGAGCTTTTGGATTCAGCATGCAAACTCTAGCAAATTGAGCTTTCAGGGTTCAGGGTCTAGGGCTCAGGGTCTGGCGCTTGTGGTTTAGGACTTACGGTTCGGGTTTTTTAGGCTCTTGAGGCGCTTTCACACTGACTATAGACCTCTTAAGATGTTCTCTTTCGTCGCTAGAGGACCCACAGATCCCTAAACTTTAAACCCCGCCACCCTAAACGCTTAATCCCTATCAACCGTTAAAACTTTCCAGGGCCGAATTGGTCCAGCTTGTCGGGAAAAGTTTTGATGGGGGTGAGCGTTGGATTGGCAAAACCGGATCTTTCCTCATGGAATGAGCCCCCCTAGTATCAACAACACAAAAGACGTGAGAATCTACCGCAAGTTATCCCAAACTCCCGATTCCCGTTTTGGATGATAAAGTCAACAGACTCTCCTGTTTTCCGATGATGGCATTATTGGATTTCGAGAAATTTTCTATGGCGTACATTATAATATCACCATCGCTCCAAAAATCCTCCGAAAGTTGGGAGGCAGCAATTTTGTTGTACCAACCATTCAAACGCAAAGCTCCAAATCCTCAACCTCAAACCCTTGACACGGAAGAATCGATCAAAAAACGCTCAGTAGTACCATGCAATGTTCGTCCATAATCACATGACCGTCACAGTCACCCCAGTGTCCCGGAAAGCCCATGTAAACCCCCAAACCCAGACCCAAAAATCCCTAAACCCAAAACTTAAACCCTCAATCCAAAACCTAAACCCTAAACCAAGTCCTCGTCGCCGCCGAAAGAGCTAAGCTCTTCATGGTCAGAGTTTGCTTCTGACCTTTAGCGGGTTTTGTGTTTTAGGGTTTGGGGTTTAAGGTTACTGTTAAGGAACCTAGATTAAGTTACTACAATAAGGGTATATAGGGGTCAGGGTTTCGGGCTGAACTTAGATTAAGTTACGATAAGAAGGGTATATACTGTTTAGGGTTTGGGTTGAGGGCTTTTCAGGTTTAGGGTTAGGGCCTAGGGTACGAAGCTAGCTGGGGCCATCTTTCATTAGCAAGTTGAAGTTTCCTGGATTAAGGTTTAGGGTTTAGGGTTTCGGCCGTCCCCCACATTCGGAATTAGGGGCCCTAACTCTACGACTCTAGAGGAATCACACGCATCCTATTTAGGATCACGAAGAAGAAATTCTGAGAAGGTGCTCCTAGTAGCTCCTTCAATAACCCCTACAATGCTCCCCTAAATCATCCCCAAGGCCCCTGTTAAGGTTTAGGGTTTAGGGTTTAGGGTTTAGGGTTTAGGGAGGAGTTTCGACTATGGCTCATATCTAGCTGGAGCTGGCAAGCACCATCTGGAGATATGCCAGGTTATGATCACGGTATGCTCGCTACAAAACGGGACTGCTGCAACTAATAACCCTCCGCTGAATACTAAGCTCCCCTAATCATGAATTTTACCCAGAAACACCGAAACCCTAAACCCGTAGTCCTAAAACCAAAGCACCATAGACCCTGAATTCTCGACCCTAAACCATTCCCTGCGGTCAGAGCCTTGACCCTACATTGGCCTGCATCGTTCACAACAAAGATTTTCTGAATCTCGCTGATCCGAAACCCTAAACACTCTACCCCACATAGCCTGCTTTTAAGTCGGTTTGGTCCATGCACTCTAAGCCACCCTGAACCTTCAAATCTAAACCAACCTTAAGCATAAACCCGAACTCTCTAAAACCCAAAGCTCACAGCCCTAAATCCCGAAATCCTGGCCCTACACTCGCGACATCCACATTGCCACTCCTCTCCAAGTGACTCTTCGGACCAGCGCCGATAGTTTCGCCTGGAATTGCTGGAGTCCATACCCGGTGGCAGCCTCAGTTTAGGGGTTTCAAGGTTTGGGTAGGAGCTTTGGGTTTGGGATTCAGAGTTTAGCGTTGAGTTTAGGGCTTAGAACTCTAAATTCAGCGCGCCACAAAGATACCCCAATCTACGATCATCATCAGTACTCCCGAGAAGAGCCCCCCCCTTTCTTGAAAGCTAATCTTTAACTCTAAATGTCCGTAGAGACCCGTATATATCCCTGCATAACCCCCACATCAAAACCCTAGATAACTGCTAGAGGCCTCTTAAATGGAATAGAAACCTGCATTGCGAAGGGACAAGAAAGGAATGCCATAGAGATCCTGGGAATATACAGGCATCATAAGCAGATCATAGGCATGCACAGGGATTATCGCAGTTTGGGGTTTAGCGTTCAGGGTTCAGGGTTTAGGGTTCAGGGTAGAGGGTTTAGGGATATACAGGAAAAATGAAGAGGTTACAAGGATCCCCTTTAGGAAGCGTGCACGGAGCCCGAAGAACTAAGCTTGAAGCCTCAAACCAAAATCCTGAGACCCTAAACCTGTGGAAAAGAGCTCCATCAAAAAAAACAAAATCCAAAACTTGTAGCCCCGAAATCTGAAGAGTTCACTATGTCCAGAGCGTGTATGTTCCAGCCCTTGTAAGGTGTGGTGTAATCTAGCATAATGTAGTGCATTGCCCATGAGGTATGAACGAATGAAAAGCAAATGGAAATTACTCTTAGGCATTGGGATTTAGGGTTTAGGATGGACGTTAGGTTCTCCACCCCATTCTTGGGGCTAAGGGCATAGGGTAGCCCAAATTCCAAACTGCAGCCAAGCCCTGCCCCAAACCTGCGCATGAATCTGGATCCATATGTCTCAAGCTTCGGGCTCAAATAGGTTTCTTGTAACGGGCTACACGCATTTCTTTCGGGGTGTAGCGGGAACACCAGATTTTAAAGAAACACCGGCTTCACAGCATCCATTCGCTGCTATCATGCGGCCAGATTCTTTAAGCAGACAAACGTTCGGCGTAGCACGATCAGTTCCCCAAGCCCTAACTTGTGCGGACTGCCTGTCTTCCTACCCAGACCCCCTAAAGGATCCAAAAAAAGGAAACCCCTAATGATCCCCTAGTTTCCCCAATTTAGTAACGGGTTCGTTTTGGGCAGGTTCCATTTTTTGGATTCTTTAGGGGGTCTGGGTACACGACTTGCCATACTCCTCACATGCCCCGTTGGCATCCCACAGATCCCTATCTATGCAAAGCAGAGAAGCCGATACTCGACAACCCACCTCTAACACGAAAAGCCCACGCTAAGCCAAGGCAATGAGCCCGAAACCCCCAAAGCATAAATGCTTATAGTCCCCCTTCAGTAGAGAGAATATGGCTGCCGGTGTAATTTTTCTAAGATCCCCATAGACCCCATATCTTATCTATTTAGGGGGGGCTATAATCCCCAAAATCTCCACTGTTCAAAGTCGCCTCGGGCTGAACATCTTCCGGAGCTGCCTTGTGGTCAGTTTCACCTGTCGGCAGAGTGAGGCTGAAACACTGGAACCTTGAAAGGGCCTCTGGGGCCCTGGGCAGCTGCAAATGGAATGCAAAGTGACAGGCATATCTGCCCTACTTTCATATTCGCAACACCAGGCCACTGCTACTCTACAGCGCTGACCAAGTGAGCAACAATGATGCTTGCAGTGCACGTGCAGCACACGACGACTAAAGTCTCGAAAGGAGTGCGCAATTTCAGCAAATGTAGGTGCCATCCTCACTATTTGCTTGAAATGGCGAGCCCCTGATGCTCATCTTCAACTGGTCTTCGGAAAAAAATCACACCCTTCATGTTCATGATGCTCGCACTCCAGACATTTTCTATGTTCATGATGCTTGCCCTCCTTTGGCAACTGCAGACTCCTCATGCTCATGATTCTTGCCCTTACTCAGTCTGCGGTGAAATAGCAGACGTCTGATGCTCATAATCCTCGTCCTCCATTAGTCTGGGGGTGAAACAGCTCACCTCTAATGCTCATGACGATCGCCCTCAATTGGTCTGCTGGCGAAACCCGTGCTCATGATGCTCGCCCTCGCTTTGTCTGTGGGTGAAACAGCAGACCCCTGATGCTCAAGATGCTCAAGCTCACTAACCCCAAACTCTTGAACTGAAAAAAATTCTCGTACTGAGATGACACGAAGATGACACCCCACTCCATTACTCCCATTAAGCCTTACAGTGCTCGGGGTCCATTTTGGGGTTCCGTGCACTTTTCAGGGAAGGTAAACTCATCATATCCTTATGGGCGGGCCTTGCGCTTGTTGGTGAAGTCCCACTCGTAGGGGTTCCTTCTAGCCACCTGTCGCGGTTGAGGAACGAGGGTTGGGGGTTTCAGGTTCAGTGCTGGTTGAGGGGCTGAGGGAATGGGGCATGTGGTGACTTCAGCCTTCTTGCTCAAGGAAGCTTAGCTGCTTGAATGGTTGAGCATGGACTTCAGCTTTCGGTTCAGCAAGACGAGGTAACTTACCCGCAATTTCACACAAAAACAAAGCATGAACGCGACCGAAGCAAAGCAATATGACGAACTATATGCACAAGTATGACACTAGCCAGACATGGTTACAGCTCGGGTTCAGAATGGGGTCGCCTCAAATAAACAACCAACAGTCATGAAATCCTTCAGAGGAAATCCTAAACCGCAAACCCTAAAACCGCGTCAGGAACCTCCGAAGCGCTTATGCTGGGTTTAAGGTTTAAGCGGTTTAAGGTTTAAGGCTTAGGGCTTAGGCTTTAAGGCCTAAGGTTTAGGCTTTGGGGCTTAAGGCTCAGGGTTTAGGGTATGGTAAGGTAGCAATGAGGTACACTTCTCCTGCCTACATCCAAATTTGTGGACCTAAGCTCTAAACCCTGGGGTCGCCCAGGAGAAAATTCGGCTCCAAGACACATCTCAACAGCAATCAGCAATCTGCTTCTTTCTGATAAACTGAAATCCTTCTGAGGTACATAGAAGATAGCACTTCCGTGCATTTCTCATGGATGGCTAAACTTCAACTTCAACTACAGTCTACAGCCGCAAGATCTGGGGAGCAGTACTATTTGCGAGTCTTTCCTGTTTATCTTTGCTGTGGCCATCTCAATTACAAGGCTTACTCAAAAAGAACCGTTTAGGGGTATGACAAAACCGCAACGAATCAGCCCGTTAGTCGCCACGAAAATTGGAATAGAATGGCAAAAGCAGTACAATCAACTACTCCTGAACCCGTAACTTCAATCCCTAAACTTATACACTAGCCCCTCAACCCTAATCCTTCAGCCCTAATCCCTTAATCCTAAACTCTGAGTCCTAAACCCCAAACTTTAAGCTCTAAACCATATCCAAAAAAGCACTGTCTCAGGCCCCTGCAGCATTGGCATCTGGATCTGAAGCGTTGTTTATTGGTGCATGGGAAATTCTCAAAATGGTGGCTGATTAGGGTCCTACATGAGTCAAACAGAGTTTAGGGTTTAGGGCTTGGAGCTTGGGGTAGGGGCCTCAGTGATGATAGAATATGGCTTTGGCAAGTGTGTTTCAGGCTTCTGCATTATCTGCCTCAAGGGTTCTACTGTTGAAAGTGATACTACTCAGTGACCCGAAGCACTCTATACCTTGGGAAGTCCTAGCGCATCATAGATCTCTTAATCTCCCTAGTAAATGAGGGACGGCAAACCCTAAGCTTAAACCCTGAATCCTAGCCCTATATACCTCTATATAACCCTATGTAACCCCTACCTGTGTCAAGGTACCCTTACTGTTGGGAAACCCCGATTTCTCGGCAGAGGCCTAGGCGTGAAATGGCTTAGGGCTTAGGGTTTGGGAGTCGAGGAGCTACAGTCTTGGGTTAGGGATTAGGGTTTAGGGGTTTAGGGTTTTAGGATTTAGGGTCTAGGGTTTAAGGTTTTGGGTTGAGGGTTTTGGGTTCAGGGTGTAGGGCTTAGCGTTTGGGAGCTTGGGGTTCAGGGGGCTTCTGGGTCCTAGTCTTGGGTTTCAAGGCTTTAGGGTTTGGAGGTTCGGACTCTATGGCAGATGAAACCATGCCTACAATCCCTATACCAACCCCGGTATAAGCTCAGTTTGCAATTCATTTTGTATCTGGGCTTTGAACTTCTTGTCGTACTAGTGTTTCCTTTCAACCCAATTGCCTATCAATCCTTTACAACCCCCTCGTAATCCCGTCAAAGGAAACCAAACTATACATGTTTGCAATGTCAACTGAGACCTGCAAGGGAATAGAGGGATGAATCCTTATAGTAGTCCCGTATAATGACCAATACTATCGTAGGAATTACACTGCTTTAGGGGTCCTAAGTGGTGCAAGATCTCATCCATCCACTGGAGTCCCAAAACTCCATCCCTTGAAATACACCACTAACCAACAATACGTTCAGCACTGCTGAACCTGAATTCAAATCCCCTGAACCAGGCAAGAAAACCTTTCTACTATGATTAGCACTATTACTGCTAGCATTATTGCCACTCTTATTATGAATATCGCCATGAGTATTACGAATTTCAGTACCAACTAGAAACACGGACGTTTTCAGCACTAGCAAGTCCAGGAGCCAGCACATGGCAATCCACGCGAGGCCCCAACATTGCCAAGGCGAACAGGTTTCGGGATAGTTTAGGGCTAGGGTTTAGGGTTCAGGGTTTAAGGTTTAGGATTTAAGGTTGAGGGTTCAGGGTTTAGGCTTTAGGGCTAACAATCATCATGGGAGATCCTTTTAATCTCCGTAATCCCTGTAAATCCTAGGATCCCGATCGGGCCCCTACTTTGAGAAAACCCTTTCTTTGGATGTAGGCTTGACAGCAGAGCTAACAGTAGTAACCTAAACCCTCGCTTGGGGTGACTGTTCTTTCTAGGAATTCTACTGCATCCAGGACAGCTACACAATTCTTGGCAACCATGTTTCTAAGGCAGACCCTTATCATCCGCTTAACATACGCATCTGCGTATGAAACAATGTAGGTCTCCATAAGTAGGACCCAACTTCCAACTGAAAAGAGCAACCCAATATTGAGACAGGATTCGATAGTTAACCTTATCCTCCACAATTCGCAGAGCATTGTGCAAGTATTCAATGCACCCAGGGAGGACTGATGGGCATGAGGTCTGCTTAGGGGTGAAAGGCTGGGAAGGCCTGCAAGCGACCAAGGGCTTCCGAAGTATCTTGGGAAGCCTTCGATGCTGAATTCTTGCCACCCACCGAACACTCCCCGGACAGGAATTTATGCCAAGGGCTCACATTTGAAGCACTAGACTCGAAATCCTGGATACTAAACTTAGACCCGAGGAGAGCTCAGTGAGACTGGCAGGGTCTTAGTGGGCTCAGCCATCGTACTCGCCCTCCTCCTCGTCGAACTCACCCTCCTCTTCCGCGGTGGCGTCCTGGCTCGCCCCAAGCTTTGAGCTGGTTTGAGGTTACATTCTACAGATTTTTCAGTAGAGTTTAGGGTTAAGGGACCATGGGTATATAAAGGGTACACGGGAACGCTATGGAAAATGCTCGAGTTGAAGGTCTTGAGGGCTGAATTGCTTGGTAGGAGCAGCAAGAAAGATCGTCACACAGCAAATAGGCGCAGTCATGATGGTAACTCGATCAGTTGCAGTACGAGTGCCCACGTACAAGCGCAGTAGTTCAACGCAGACCAGACCGCCACAAAACGTGCTGGCCCTTTATTACTCAACCTCGTCAACTGCCCATTTTGTGCTTCTCAATCTTTTAATTCAAGACATATGTCCCGTAGCTGTTGTTTCCATGTTTCGAGTTTGAAGGATTCAGGCGTCCTGGGTTTGTCGTTGAGGCTGTGTCCTAGACCACTGAACAAAACCTGAAGTCAAAACCCTACATCAGCTGGGGGACGAGTGTGGCCCACACGGGGTTGTGAAGGTTTAAGGGTTTTGGGGGTTCGAGGGATTTATGGTTTAATGCTTCAGGGTTGCCATGGCCTTACCTGGGCCCCTTTTGAATCAAGCGCAGCACACCGCTAAGTTCAGGATTAAGGGATTGCAAAGCAACGTCCAGAAGCTGAAGTTTTTAGCAGATGATATGTAGAAACCCAAACCCTAAATCTAGAGGTGCCAGTTCTGTCTAAGTTCCTGAAGATGCATATGCTGTTCCAACCTTTCACCATGCCTGCGTTGCTGGAAGTTGCTGGGCGAAATAATACTAAACACTCGGGTTTAGGGTTTCCCTATGCAAACTGAAAAACACCCCGTGTCCAGCCTTGAACCCTCGACAACAAACCCAAACCTCCTCTAATCCCTATCTATCGCTAAGGACCCCCACGCTAAGCCTTAAACCAACAACCCCAAAGCCTGCAGCTGGAAACCCCAACCCTAAACCCAACCATAAGCCCTAGGAACCTGGTACTGCTGGTACTCAGAGACCAGGTCGTTCATGTTTGACTCAGCCTCAGTGAATTCCATCTCGTCCATGCCTGCGATGAAAGGTTTCTTCGAGTTCAAGGCTCACGCTGGGATATTCCCCCTTACAGTAAGAGCTACCATCATAGATGACAGGAATTTTACTAGTCCCTTCATGAAAAACCCTTCCAGGAAAGCTACTGTAAGGGGGAATGACCCGAGGCTTTCAGTTTAGGGTTAAGGATTTCGAGTCTAAATCTTAGGGCTATGGTTGAAACATGGGCAAAGGTTGAAGAATCAGGGGTCCCTTTCGGAGGGATCCATAATCAGAATTACAGTGTTTTGCGGGGTCTAGAGTGGGCCCCCTGTTTTTGGAAATCACTACATCAACCCTAAACCTTGAACCTTACATTAGGATTGAAAGTTGGTGGGCTTGGAACTTCCTTCAAGGTTTCGGGCTCAGATTTATGGTTTAGGGTTTAGGGTTATAGGGTAGACGAAGGTCTAGGGTTTTTGGCTGGAGGGCCTCGAGCTGAAACATTTGGTGTGCGTCTTCGGAGAGACGTCCAAGTCTAGATCCTAGGGTTTAGGGTTTAGGGTTTAGGGTTTCTGAGTCAAAAGCCCTGCAACCCTAGACTCTAAACCCTAAACCCTCAAGACCGTAAAAGCCTCAACCTGAACCACCTCCTAACCCCAAGGCTCTGCAGCTTGCAGCCTTAGGTTTAGGGCTTAGGGTCTACCTGGACCCTCCAATGTAATTCCTTTTTGGGTCTGTTATGGTTTTTGGGTTAGGACTCTTAGTAGGACTACCAAAAAGGTACTACATTTCAGGGTCTAGGTAGGGTTTAGGGCTTAGGGTCCGCAATCAGTCCCATAGTTGGAGGTACAGGCTCCTATCACAGCCTGAGAGCTTTCGAAAAAACAAGGGTTTAGGTTCAGGGTTTAGGGTTTAGGGTCCCCTAGCAGGGATTATGAGCTGTTGGAATGCCAACAGGCCCACTTGCATGGATGTGGTGGCCGCAACCTAGTTGAGACCTGTCCCCATTGCCTATAAGAATAAGTCAAGCAGCTGGGACATTGCTGCAATACACTACTATGGCGACACCTTCCCCTTAATATCCACCCCCCCAAAAGGGGACCAGGAACAAATCTTTTAAGGCAATTTAAGGTCTATTCAGGGAATGGAGGTAACAGTGTAGCATAGGATTCATAATAGATGACCATTCCCCTATCGGAGTGCTCATGAGACCAGTACTGTGCAGCCACTACCTCAAAAGCGTCATGCTCGAACGCTCACTCCCAATGCCTACATATCCCAAGAGTCCCGAAAGACACTTCTTTTTTGAGAACACCCGCATCTGAGCAGGTCCCTTTCTGAGTGTCCCCATGATTGGGATGAAAGGTACTGCATGTACCTAGAGACACCCCTTGAGACAATATTAACTTAAGAGGAAAAAACCCTTTTTTGTACAGAGGTTGCTCCTTACCCCTCCACCGACACTAACCTCCAAAGCTCTAGACCCGAATCTCCCTTCTCCCTAAATTCTAAACCCTAAACCCTAGACCCTAAACACTAATCTCTTTCAACCCCTGAACAGTGAACCCTTGGGGTCCCCTTCTCCCTAAACTAAATAAAAAATAACCCTAGACCCTAAACCCTAATCCCCCTAAACCCCTAAACTCTAAACCCTAAACCCTAATCTCCCTAAATCCCTAAACCCTTCGCCAGGCCTTCGCCCGTGTACCAGTGCAGGAATGCCTTGCGACGGAACATCGCCGTGAAATACTCCGCGACGCGCTTGAACATCTCCTGCTTTCAAGGAATTTATAGGCTTCTGTAGGGGTGACATAAGGTTCAGGGTTTATGGTTTCAAGGATTTAGGGTTCTGGTTTAGGGAACATTTCCTGCTTTCAAGGGTTCAGGGTTTAGGGTTTTGGGTTTGGGGTTTGGCGAGAACAGCTCCTGCTTGCAAGGATTGAGGGTTTAGGGTTTTGGGTTTGGGGAACATCTCCTGCTTTCAAGGAATTTATAGGCTTCTATAGGGGTGACATAGGGTTTAGGGGTTTAGGGTTTGGGATTTTATAGGAGCGATATAGGGTTTGGGGCTTATGCTTTCAGATTGTTGTTGGGGTTGGATGGCTTTCGGGTTCGAAGTTTACTTGTTGAGGGCTTGGCTGGTTTGGAGGCTTCTTAAAACATGCCTTTTCCTATCTTCCAAGATCGAAACAGAAACTAAAGAGCTCACAGCCTGGATGTGGAAACTCAAGCGGATCCTTCCAGCAGTCTGGGTCCCTTTCATATGCCCCAAAATATTGCAAGCCTCGTTTTGGGGAGCTCTCATTCTTGGAAACCCGAATTCCCTGCAAGCCCCACTTATCACTAAACCCCCACGCTTAAATAAACTCCTCCCCACAATATTTAACACCCCATCTTGTTCACGCAAGATGTGCCCCGATAAGGTCAGGCTACTATACAGAGAAATTCAAACAAGGGGATGAGGTGATGCCTCCCTAGGCGAGGATGAAATTCGATTCCGTAGTAGTCCTATTGTCAGTCGCAGAGTAGCCCTGCTACGCTCCCAAAAACAACACATGCAAGCCCAAAATGGGGCTTATGTAGACTAACTACTGGGCAACTACTGTTTCTCCAAAACTGGACTACATGGGATAACGTGTTTCATTGTGGGAAGGTAGCTCTAAAACACCAACAATAGTCCCAGAAATGCAGCCCACCATGGCGTTGTTTAAACAACCCACAACCTAATCTTGAACCCTACATCCCACACCCTAAATCCTTCCCCCTGATTCCCAAACCTCGAGGCTCCCTCACTCAACCCTGAGCCCTCAAACCTAAAAACCGAACCCTACAAACCCAAAAAAAACTGCTTCTGCCTGGATAGCGGTAGAGTTGCCGGCAAAGGCCACGGCCATTTTCAGACCCTTTGGCCTCAGCTCATAAGGAGCTTCTCAGGGTTTAGTGTTTACAGGTTAGGGGTTGAGGGTTTAGGGGATTAGGGATTTAGGGTGTAAGGCTTGGAGGCTGGGTCTCGAGTTAAGGGATGCAAGAGATATATTTGGACTATAGGGGCAACTCCGGAAAGGTTTCTATACGATTTGATCCAGAAACTCCCCTAAGGACAGGGGAGGGTTTAAGTCGAGGGTGGCTGTAAAGGCTGGGGGCAAAGTGCTTAGGATGTAGGGCCCTAGGGAGTTCAGCATGCTAAGGGCTTTGATTTCTTGCAGCACTCTTTTAACCCGCAGGCGATCTGCAGCTTAAAGCCAGAGCTCAGGGTTGAGGGTTCAGAGTTTTGGGTTAACGTGTCAAGGACTTCTAGGCTGCAAAGAGTCAGGCTAGGGCCTGAAGGTACAGAAATTAGGGGGGTTTAAGGTTTCGGGTTTTGGGTTTAGGGTTTGGAGTTGAGAGCTTAGGTTTTCAGGTTTAAGGATTTGGGTTTAGGGCTTAGGGCAAAAGAATTCAGGGCCGATCCGTGCATCGTTCTCATCTATACAAGTACATGTAGATAGATGCATATACACCTACGATAGTGGTGGTAAATATTCAGGCTTCCACATGATTTGCACTCCTCCCCAAAACCTGAACCCTACACCAAAGACCCCAAGAAGCGCCAGCAAGCCGGGTCGATGGCGGGATGTCGCAAACAGACGCCTTGATGTTGTTTGGAATCCACTCGACCTGGGGGCTTGGCTTGGGGTTTTATTTTGCTGGTTGTTAGTTGTGAAGGAACGAATGCAAAAGAAAATGCAGCGATTCTATTTTGGCTTTCTGTTTCGGGACTAGCTCTTCTGAGGGGGTTAGAGTGTGTAAAGGGGTGAGTCGGGAGTTTATTAGAAAGGCTATAGGGGTTTAGGATTTAAAGATTCGGGCTGCGGTTTTCTGCCGTTAGGGTTAACGAAATTAGGTTTTGGGGGAGGGCCTAGAAAAATCTCGTATGGGTTCGTCGGAATTCAAAATAGGGGTGAAGAGTGATAAACAAAATCAGAAAATTTAATACAAGAATAAATGAAATATATGCTCAGGCCTACCCCTGTTGAGGGTTGAGGGTTGCAGCGCCGTCGGCTTGGGTATAGGGTTCAAGGTCTAGTTGCAGGCTTGGAAATTTCTGGACGTAGGATTTCAAGGTTACTAGTAGGAGCTTGCGATTCGAGATTTGACCTATCGTTTTTGTTTAAGGCCTCCCCAACTGGACACACGATCTACCTTCATTCATTCATTCATTCATCATACACATACTTACATACCTAGATACCTAGATGCCTAGATACCTACATACCTACATACCTACCTACCTACATACCTACATACATACCAATATTCTTGAAGAACCTTATATACACCCACCAAAGAAACCTACGGTTCAGGGTTGCAGGCTCAGGGTGCAGAGTTCAGCGTTGAGTTGAAGATTTTGAGTTGGGCTGTAGTCATCGGGGATGTAGGCATCATCATGAGGGCAAAGAGAAGGTGCCTGGGTTTTAAGTCAAGGTTGCAAGAAAACCCCAAAATTCTTTGCTGCAATGATTTTGCACGAAATGAGGGCACTTAGTCACCTTGGACTTGACATAATTGGTGCAAGTCGCATGCCCATTAACACTTAGTTAAAACCCTAAGCCTCTAATCCCGAATTCCCTGAACCCTGAATCCTAAACCGTAACTAACGCAAACCATGCTGAACCACACCCCAGCGGCGAAGTAGGATGAGTTCTTGTTCTGGACGTTCAGCATTTGTTCATCCACTTCCTGACGACGGATTCAGGGGTGTGGGGCTGTGGGTTGAGGGTTACAGGGTTCAAGGTTAGGCTCGTTAGGGTTTGCGGCTTCAACAAAAAATCACGACAACAACAACAACAACAACAACAACAACAACGACAACAACAGCAACGATCACGAGAACAGCATGCGGGGCAGGCGTCTAACAACTTCCTAAAGCCATCGATCGCAACTATCCAAGGTCAATCTCCAACATGACACCCTAAATGGGTCCTGCATCTCCAGAACAAACAAAGCTTCGCAAGCCCTTACACAACCATAGAAAACAACGTCCTGAGCCACAAAGCCCCTAGACCTAAACCAAGGGTCATCAATCCGAAACGCCTACCAGCTGTCAATCCTAAACCCTGCGTCCCAAGCCCTAAACCCTGAAGCCCTCAATGGACGCAGCAACCCAACTTTGTATGACAACGTTAGCAAAGCTGATCGCCTCACTGGGCAATTTTCATAACGTTCTGGTTTCTTTCTTCATTCGGGCGATGAAAGGTGCATTTTGGCCATCCCAAAGATCACTCACTCTTTAGCCCCTGTAGGACATATGCCTGGGAGAAAACACCTCAACCTTCAGGGACTATGTTGGTTGAAACAGAACCTCCTACCAACTATAAATAACACCTAATTCTCATACAAGCTTGGAAACCACACCACTGTTCACGCTCTGGTTTCCCAGTCTCACTCTCCCTACCCGATCAAAATAAACCGAATCTTGCGGCATACCTTGCTGCTGTTCTTGCTCAATTCCCTTCACACCACGCTGATGGCTCACGACGACGTGAAAGTAGCAGAGGCGAACGGCTGGATGAGGGATTCAACATGGATGTACCGTTTCTGGAAGGAAGGGTCACTTAAGCCGACCAAGGAACCGGAGCCCGTCCCAAAAGAGGAACTAGTTCATCAAGGACATAGAGCTGTACGCAATCTGCTCGTCACCTCTTGCCTGATCCTCAAGTTTGCAACACACACGGCCCTTGAGTGCCGACATGCAACAAAGCTCCTGGAATCATTGCTACTGGATCCCAGAGCCTCGCGGATCATGACCATGTTCCACAAATAGCTTGCCCTGGGGGCTTGGCTCCAGGTCGGAGCGAGAATCCGCCCAGCATCGCATGGACGGGTCGCCGCTGATGAAGGACGCTGACGAAGGAGCTTCAGGACGAGGTCAACTGAGAGAGGCGCATCATGCAGCCAACCGCCTAGTTCCGGTAGCAGCTTCCCAACCCATGCGACCTGTTATCTCAGAAAGTCGGAACACCATGTTCATCTGAGACTCATCAGCCGTCACAACCGGCGCCAAGTTCACTTTGTTATGTACATGCTGCTTCGCAGTCTGCCAGTGTGTCACAGGGACCAAATTCCGGCGGGCATGCTAAATCAACCGCTCAGACTCCTGCTTCCTCATCAAGGCAGGTCGATTCGCCTCTGGGATCAGCTCCCGCGGCGCATGCTGTTTCAGGCACGGCCCAACCTAGCACATCAGCAGGACTGCACCGAGCTGGGAGGCACGCACGGCAGAGGGCGATCCCATGCTTCCACCACATGTAGAAGACAGAAGGGCCAAGTAACACAGCTGGAGCTTCCGGCTGACGCATCCAGCAGTGGCACCATCAAGCCACCCTTTAGGAGTGCATCCATCTTGCATGATTCTTGCTATGGCCGGGTACTCTGACTCTGAACGAAGGAAAGATTCTCCGCCTATACAATGTAGTCCACAGTCTACAGTATCGGTCTCAGGCTGCAGGCAAGGGATACAGATTGCGTGGCGCAGGTATCGTCTCATGGGAGGCATCTATCACTTGGGGCTCACGCCTCCATCTGGGCACTATGGTGCTTTTGCTGTACATGTCCCAACTGGAAGCCTGCAGGTTCAACCAAACTCGAGCAGCATGGCCCTTTGAAGGGAGCCAGAATCTACTGGGATTGAGTGCTTAGATTATGGGATAGGTGCAGAGGCGCGATTACATGCAAATGCAGGCATCCAAGACAACTGTTGTGTTCTTTGTTTTCAGGGCTGTAATTGAGTTGGTCATGCACTGCAAGGGTGTTCGCACGGGGTGTGCTTTGCATACGGCCCTGCATGGGTGCTGCTTTGCCGTGTTTTACAGCTGTTTTGCCTGCATAGCCCTACGGGGCGGGGCACATGGGTATCCTACAAGCACAAGTCCTGCTCGCTGGCATGTCTATGACTGCCAGTATCTCAGCACATTCTGCGTTTCGAAGGTCCAGAAAGTATCTGTCGCCGTCGCTTTGTGTTTTCTCTTTTGATAGCTTTCTCCATGTTCTGGCCTGTTTTGTGGCTTGGCCCATACGCGCAATGTGAATTTTGAGGTGAATGCAGATATCATACTCATACTCCAGTCTGATTTTGTTCTCAAAAATCTGAAGCAGTAGTTGAAAGCCATGAACCCTAAACCCTAAGCTAACCCTAAACCCTGAGAGTCCTTGGTGGACATGCGGCCGCGGAAGAGGGCGGCAGCTGTCAGGTAGCGTCCGTGACCTTTGGTGCAAATTAACCTGAATCCTTAACTCTATCTGCTCAACACTAACTCCCTAACCCCTAAACCCCAACCCCTAAACCCTTTCTACTTCTCCAGTTGTATTGGAGATAGCGCATCATACAGTCGAACGAGGTTCCTAACCTTTACCAGTGCAACTTGCCATTCAAGACTCCAACGTTTGCGTTCTCAGCCTGAAACTCTACGTCCTGCACCCAATTCCGGGAGGGTCAAGGGGACTTAGTAAGTAGGTTAACCTACTTACTAAATTCCCCTGACCCTTCAAGTCCTCCATCTACACTGCACACGCCTTCATCCTACATCTCAAGCCAGAGGCAATGAGACCTACACTCCACACCTTAACCCCATACCCAGACTCTAAACTGGATGTAGGGTTTAAGGTGCATCCCAGCCAAGATCTCCGAGAACCCGCAACCCTAAGCCCTGAACACTAAACCCTAAACCCTGAGTCCCTGAACCCTAAACCCTAAGCCCTAAGCCCTGATTCCTAATTCCCCAAGCCTTAAACAACCCCTAAACCCCTAAACCCTAAACCTTTACCGCCATTGCTGTGCCAAGCAACGGGGGTCCGCGGCGCACATCATGTTTTTGGCGTCGAACATTTGTTGCGTCAACTCGGGCACCTATATGGAAGTTTCCCTAAATTACACGGTTAAGGGTTAAGGGTTTAGGGTTTAGGAGTTTAGGGCTTATGGTTTAGG
>CAJNIZ010032024.1:52453-72404 GCA_905231905.1 Symbiodinium pilosum | reverse complement strand
TATCACACATCAACAGTTTAACAGAAAGTGTGACTGTGGGAGAGCTAGAACCCTAGAACCATATACAGCTAAACAGTCCTATGCTATCACCATAAATAGCTAAATATGAGATAAATGTCCTATGTCAAAAACGCAGGCCCCACAGCCACCTCTTCTGTAATGATAAGGGTACCCTTTCTCCTACTGTTCAGTTTTAATAAGGAGACCAAAAAAAGGGGCAAAAGGGTATTACTGGGTTATCTAGGGTATAAGGTCTAGGACAAATTTGCTTCGGGTCCAGGGTGTAGGGTTGAAAGTATGGGTTTTTGGGTTCCCTCAGTGTATATATGCTTTAAGGTTTAATTCATGGTTAGTCATGGGTTTATACAAGGAAGGGCAACTCCTCTAATTGATGGTTACCTGTAGGGTATATGCTTTAGGGCTTAATCAAGGTGTCAGTAGAGCTTACGGTCTAGGGTTAAGGGCAACTTCCCAGGCTCGGGGGGTTTACGATTTAGGGTTTAGGATTTGTGGTTTAGGGTTTCGGGTTTAGGGAATGTACAGGAAACGGAAACAACCATATGATTGGCGTTTCAGGGTTTAATGACGGTGTATAACAGTTTACGTTTAGAATGTAGGGTTACCCTAAATGTCCAAGCACGTTGTATAAATTAGCTTACCGGAAAGCTAGACGTATGCTTATATGATGCATGATTTTACCCCTGTAGAGCGACATACCCTTAAACCCAAACCTTAAGCTACTAAACCCCAAACCGCGGTTGAAGCGTTGCCCTCAGCTCACACGAAGGTGGGTGGGGCGGCCGGAAAGCTTACGCCCCGCATCTGCCAGGATGCCATCTCACCTCGCCATGCTGGAGTTTAGTGTTTAGTTTCGGGGCTTGGGGCGTAGGCTTAAGGCTTTAGAGTTTAGGGGCTCAGCATTTAGGGGTTTAAGGCTTAGGCGTTTAGGGTTTCCGGGTTTAGGGTTTAGGGGTTAGGTTTGGGGTTTTTAAGGGTTTAGGGGTTTAGTGTTGAGGGATTTAGGGTTTAGGGGTCTAGGGTTTAGGTTCGGAGTTTTAGGGTTCAGGGGTCTTGGGGTTTAGGGTTTAGGAGTTTAGGGCTTACTGGTTTAGGGTTTAGGGTCAGTGGAGTTGAGATGAGGAAGTTGGAATAGGGTTATTCTCCACCCACTAATGGAGGATCGAATGGAAAAGAACATCGACAATGAAATGGAAACTGGATGATGCAGTGGCTTCTACAATAGGGATTGTGAATAGGGATGGCATACAGGGATGATTTTGGGATTGTATAGGGATGGTGTACGGGTGGGGTTTAGGGCTTGAAGAACTAGGGGAAAGGCCTAGTGCCAGAATCATTTCTCAAGCTTTTGCTCCACACATATGGTAGCTTCCCTCAATGAGAAGACCCTGAAATGGACCACAAAAAGAATCCATAATTTGCAGAACCGTCCATATCTAGAGTTGAAAGTGCAGAGATACTATAAACACCTGGCATCTGGCTACATTTCGCCAAAAGCAAGTGCAACGTGCTTTGGGCAGGCACAGGGTAAACCGTTGTAGCTGACAAACCATCCATCTAAGGACCCCTTGACCGAAATCAAGCTCCTCTTGTAACCAATACGAACAAACCATTACACCATGACCCTTTTTTTTTCAAGGTAGCTACCTTTATGGCTAGTAGCTCCTTGTAACAAAAGTAAGTACCCTCGAAAAGGGGCAAGGTGTCAGGGTCTAGGACGCGGGCCACTGAACGCGAAATACAAAGTTTAAGCTCCATCGAAGCTATGTCATGGTGGACTCTCTGAGGGAAGTCCCTGGAAAAATTGCAGATCCAGTGGTTATGACCCGTGCAGAAGGAGAATAAGGGCATATTGGATATTGTACGGGCATCTATATTACGTTTAACCGTTCGAAGGCTCAATCTCGCTGCGTTCGTGCCAGGATCAACACATATATGACGCAGGCATGGATCCCTTGATGATTACCGGTGGAAATTTCTACATACTTTAGGCTGTCATTTAATTATAGAAGAAAGAGCCGCGGGGTAAACCCGGAAGCACATGACTAGAGCTGACAACCTGAAGCCGAGTTGCCGAAGTGTCCCAGGTGAGTGTTGTTGTTCCTTGGGGTAAAGTTCGAGGGCTTGGGCATTCTTGAGTACCAGCAACTGAAACCCAAAACTCCTGACCTTACTCCACATTCATTACCATCATTAATTGCCATCAGTATTGTCTTGAACTTTACGATTACTATTACGACTCTTACCGTTACTATGACTGCTACTATTGCTACAACTGGTACCATTACTTTTTTCAGTACCATAACTGCCGTTCTGCAGCCCTACTCTATCCCCCTAACTTGCATTGTACAGTGTACTCCACATGGAGGCAGAAACACTTGCTGAGATTTCCCAAAACGGCTCTTCAACATGAACAACATCCAGCTGGTATCTTATGAGCCCGGGCCCGAAGATCATGTCCCTTACAGACCCATAAACTCATAAGATCCATCCCCATCTAGTCCCCCATGCAAATTTGAATCTTGTTGAAACAGGAGGAGCACAAAATTGAAGCGAGTGGTTGCTGAATGAATCCTGGATGCTTCTTGATGGAGAAGACAGGCGTATTGGCCGGCAGCCAGACCGTGTTGTCCAAGCTCGAATCCTGGTGAACGAAAGTAACAACAATACCAATAATATTACCAATAATAATATTAATAGTACCAATAATACTAAACCAATAATAAGACTAATGCTAATATCAGTAATAAGAATAGGACTATTAATTTCATCATCTCAACCCAACCAACTTCAGCATACATCGTGTACTACAAGCTCGGCTCGTGAGCTAGATTGCTTTGCGCGGCACACGAACTTCGCCAGCTGGGCCGAGCTTCCGGCAGCTTTTCATGTTTTATTAATGGGGATCCATTTGCCAATTCAGTTCCGTACTATAGAAATAGCCGATCCTCGTCACTCCAGAGGCACGGTGGCAGAATCACGTAGCCAGCTTCATCAAACTTGTCCTGGCAGGTCGGTGCGCTAGGGCTGTACATCCACAAATCAAATCTGCTTGTTGGCCTCAAGTGGGTTGATCTGTATATAGGGATGTGTATGTTTGTTATAGATGCAACTGAAATGTCGGGTACCTACTTTAGATGGAAGTCAGGGAAGGATAAACAAGTCCTTAGTAGGCTAATGTTGTTTGATAATCGGCTATTAAGTTCCAGGCCAGTTCGGCGCAGCATCAACTATGGCAATCTGGAGGCATTGGAAATTTCTGTGTACAAGCTGTCCCAAACCTACACCCTAAAAATCCTGTAATTGCATTCCTATAACTAAAACTATCCACAAATACCGCTTACTTTTACTACGTGTAATACAATTACTATGGTATCGGCCCTTAGCCAAGGCCTCCGACTCACACCTCGGGATTTGGGGTTTAGGGTTTAGGGTTTAGGGCTTTAGGGTTTAGGGCTTAGGGTTTAGGGGTTTAGGGTATAGGGCTCAGGGTGTACAACCTTGAAGATTGAATGGCTACAGCCCAAAACCTAGACTCTAGATGGCAATCCTCAAAAGCGTTGTACCCCCTAAACCCTATTGCAGTCCACTCCTTGTTGGAATATGACGATAAACTGTAATATGACTCTTTACCACTTGCATTCAAACAAGAACTAAACATGATCTCCACGAAGAAACTGTAGTGCCACCCAGGTCCTTAGGGAAATTGCCTTGGCCATACTTCGGCAACTGCCGGCAAAGCAATTCCGGTGTTCCAGTGAGGTTGTGATACCTGAGCAGAGCTTCCAGTTTGGGATCGATTGGCTTAGGGTCCAGGATTATTGTAGGTTCTAGGGCTGGGCCTTTGAAGTGTAGAGCATTGGGATTTAGGGTTGAGGGCTTGGAGTCACATAGAAAAAAAGCCACATAGGTATGGGGAGTTCGTATATGGAGGCTGTTCGAAGTTAGCATCATCTTGACGTGTCTGAGAATCAAAGGCTGCGTGAGAGAACCTAGCTTGCAGCTCGGCAAAAGTTTGAAAACCCCTTTCCCAGACCTTTGTCCATACCTGAACCCCAAAAGTAGGTAACACAATAGCCAAAAACATTTAAATTTAGCCTGAAGGCAATTATTCTACATGCTTTTGGGGTTCAGCTACCCCTTTTTGAGCTATCTAACTTTACGGCTGATAGCTCCTGCGCGTATATGTATGCAAAGAAGATTTTCATGAGGTACCCTGAGAAGAGGGGTAGGGTCCAAGGGTCCATGTTGTCTCACAAAACGAAACCCTAAATCCTACCCTAAATAGTAGTTTCCATTCTATTTTCCATTATACCAATATAACCCCCATATAACCCCATTATCCCTAAACCCTTTAACACAAAACCCGGGTCTCCTCCATTCTTTAGGACGGCGGGCGGGCGCAATTTATCAAGGGACCGCCAATATTCAGATGGCGCACTTGACCCTAAAAGTGAACCCGAAACCCTAGAACCCTAAAACCCAAAACCCAGAACCCAAAACCCTAGGGCTCAGGGTTTACGCACTAAACCCTGGTCCTTTGGTGGCTGAACAAGGAATATGGGTGTGAGCCAGGATCTGGGTCTCCTTCACCTTGAACAGTGAGATTCATTTGTAGTCCCTCTTAATTAGATAGAATATGGCTTTGGGCATATTTTAATAGGATCCCCATATACCCCATAATCTATCTACCTGAGGGGGACCATACATACATAACCCCAAAAGAAAAATCGCCTCAACCCGTAAGCAAAGTGTGTTTCGGCTCAGGCGACAGCAAAGCTGCAGAGAAACCAGAATATGTGAGAGGTCCATTGAGCTTTGCTCAGGATGAAACATGGCCTGTTGAGGGATATTGATTATTGTGCTGGCCAAGTTGGGATCCAGCAAAGCAACCCTAAATGGGCAAATCACCAACTGGTTGATTCAAGACGAGGCGGTTGTGAAAGATTTGCTAAAGTGTGGAGAGACCGTGGAATCCTCGATTGGCAGGGCTGTCTTTCAGACTAAAGGGTATCTTGAGCTCGAGGTTCTGGCTGTTGCAGATTGTGGTTTTTAAGCGTTTGACCTCGCAACACATTGAATTTGAGACTTCACCTAGACATGCGTTGAAAGCCGCAGCTTAGTTGCGAAGGAATATGCGGAGGAGATGGAGTAGACTCTTATATTCTGGATGTCAGGATGAGAAAACACATTTTTGCAAGGCCTTCACTGGATGTTCAGGAAATGGGGCTGTGCAGATGCAGAGAAAGCAGACCAGAAGATTTCACAAGTGATTGGCGGTTACTAGGAAATGGAAAGCAACCACACTGCCATGAGAGATTTAGAGCCGGGTAGGGAATCATGGAATGAACCCCTTTAGAAAGTATCCCCTGTACCATCCACACATCATAGTCCTTCCAGCCAATTCTTTCATTCCGCTCGGATTACAGAACGTGGATGGTGTCCCAAGTACAAACCCTGCCATAAGCCCCTTGTTCCTAAGCAACCCTGAACCCTATACCCTAGAGCCTAAAATTGTCTCCCAGGTACAACTCAATGGAGATGCAGCTTGGAGCGTGACAGTGCCCACCAGCATAGATGAGGCGGATGTTGCTGACGGTCCAGTGATACCTGATGTGTCTGTCAAGTGAACTCTCCATCCACTCATAGGGGTAAAGTAGAAACTGGCATTATCCTGTGCAGTCACTACTGGTGGCTGGAGGATCTAGTACCTGAATATCAACTCATATGGGCTTTTGGCTTTGGGGCTCTAAGACTTCTAGTATCCCCCTTTATGAGTTCTATAATGGTCACATATCTAATCCCCTATATAACCCTCCTTTCAAGAGTTTAGACTACAGTTCATGCAGTCCGCTTACTTGCAACCGTCGGCCGCAGGCTGTAGAAACCTCACTCCTATAGGAACCCTGGTTTAGGGTTTAGGGTTTTACCTCACGAGTTCCAGTGGGCTTTTGGCTTTGGGGTTCTAATACTCGGGCCTGAGAGGGATCATGGTCTGCAGCAGAGCTTTGGATGGGCCATCCCTGGTAGTGGCCAAAGGGTTTAGGATTCTTAGTGGCCCGATATGGGAGCTTCCCAAAATTAGGGGTCCCTTCTAATAAAGACATAGTATATTGGGGTCTAGAATAGGGTCCCCCTATTTTGGCAAAGTACCAGGTACCATAAAGAAACCCAAAAAGGGAACCTCTAAATGTTGGATGGAAGCTATAGCTTTCTGTTCCTGATTTGACATGTTGTCCAACATGAGTTGTTTTAAAGGCACGCTGGGGGGGCGGCAAAACAGGAGTCGCGGGGTTAGTATGGTCGGACACACAGCAAGGTTGCGGAATTCCAAACCATGGCACTGTCTGCATCCAAGCGAACTCAGAATACAAGTCGGACCAGCATGCGCAGCAACGGAAATTCATACAGTTCATACCAACCGCAGGATTTCTTCTGGTTGAGAGGTAGCTGCTAGTTTGGTACTTCATGAACTATGAACCCTTTACGTATGAGTATCTACCCCAGAAACCCAATCCACTATGTACACCTATACACCCATACATAAACCACATACTCAAAACACCCCCTGTGTCCCCCGTCTAGCCCTATGTAACCCCAAACCCTGTCCATAAGCGCAGCTGTCGCAACGTGATGGTGTGAACGCACTCACAGTCGGGGCCATCGGGGCACGAGCCTCCATCAGAATCAGTACATAAGATTTATATGGGGGGCTTATATTGGGGTTCTATAGGGGTGTACATAGGGGTGCATATCAGGTTTATGCAGGGAATATACGAGGGTTTACAATGTCAAGTTTATGTAGGGTTTTATATAAGGGGTACATAGGGCTTATGTAGGGATATGACTCTACTCATGGAAAATCAGATGCAGAAGAACAAGAAACAACATGGAAACTGGACTTACGTAGAGGTTTATTGGAGTAGTGTTTCCCAAGATTAAGGGTACCTGTCCGGACCCCCATAACAAGGATTATTGTATTTTGGGGCGTATATTGGGTCTCTCTCTTCAGGGAAACTACCATACAGCGGTTGTCCTTTTACAGGGATTTATAGGGTGGAGGGCATAGGGTTGAGGGGTGGGATGCAGTCCTAAACACCAGTAACCAACAACTAGCAATATCAATGTTCCAGCAAAGCTGCGAACATCGTTACGCTCTGTATTGAACGACGGTCAAGCAGAATGCCAGTTCAGCGTGATATTGCTGAAGCCCAAAACCCGGCAATAACATTAACAGCAAGGAGAATCCCAGACAGCCCAGCCGCATTTAAGGGACATACCCGAGGTGCATGGGGCTTTCTTGCATGACTTAAGTGACAACCCCTTGGTAAACGAGGACTGGGCTCTATGGGGTGTGAGAGAAGCCTTTGCAGCTGGTGCCGGGCGTTGGGGTGCCAACAGGCCACTGCGGGTAGCCTGACATGGCGTAGGATTTCAGTTCAGGGTTCAGGGCTGTAGTGGTGATGTAGGGCGTGCTTACCTAGAGGAAACACTTCAATTAGCTAAACTTTGAAGTCTTTGCGTTTGTTATGGGGTCTAAGTTTCCTCTAGGTAAAGCTTGTGGTTCTTGGGGTTAGGGCTTGCAAGGCTTAGGCTTGTTGCTTGTTATGTTGCAGCTTCCGGACAAGGGGTTAAAATGGTATGGCCCCAAAAACTGCTTTATATGATGGCCTATCTCAGACAGCCCCAAAAACACGACAGCTGCTACGAACAAACTGACATATTCAAAGCGAGGAAGTAGGCAGAACGGGTGCTTGGGGAGCGCATGGGTGGCGCTTCGAGCCCATGAGCCCTAAACAAAGAATACTCATGCTGACGCCAAGGATATAACATTCCTTGAGCTCTCAAAGACTACCATCATGCATCCAGCTCTGAATACGTTGTTCAACAAAAGTGATGACGCCCAATTAGGCAGGCCACACGAAAGAAGAAACAGTTTCACCAAAGCCAGGTATTGTCACCTGGGTCATGGTCTAAGCTCCTAGTATCCCCCTAATAACCCCCACAGTACTCCCCTATATCCCCTATATAACCGCCTTTGAGGAGTTTAGACTATAGCTCACCTGGACATCCCAGCTATCTGTATGGTGAAAATCGGACAAGTTCGAGTCAAGTTCGACTATAAAAGAGAGCTCTTCCAAGATGCTAGGTTAGGGAGTACAATGGTACCCCCCCCCAAAGGTACCCCTCCCAGGGTTTAAGGAGCTAGTAAGGACTATATAGGGCTTAATAAGGCCAAATAACTAGGAGATCTCAGTACATCGCAGGAGCCGCTCCCTCCCAAAACCCTTCTGCAAGCAGAATTCGCTGTGCTGAAAACCAAGCCCATGACAAGCATGATCCCCTTCCAAATAACAACATCTCGACGATCATTGAGGGGAGGTGACCCCAAGACCTTGTTGAAAACGTATGTCTTCGTGCTTCTCAATATCAACTTGTAGCTAGAAGTGATTCAACGGTTAAATCCCAACCCCCAGGCCCTACACACTACCCTAAACCATAAACCCCAACTAGTAGTGTCCATTTTCTTTTCCATTCCCTCATATGCGCCTGTACAACCCCCTTAGCATGAAACCCTACAATCCATAATCCCCAAACCTAAACCACTCTTATCCTAAACCCTAATCCCTTGGCTCCCCAGGAAGCTAGCACTAAACAGGTCCCCTTCGAAACAAAAAAAGGCTCATCTTTATGCAGAAGATAGGGAACTCAAAAACGCCACTATTAGGGAAAGGAACTTAAGGCTTCAGGGATTACACCCGAAGAGAGAGCTCTAAATTTGACTCAGAAGCCCACAACCGGATGTCCAGGCCTGGCAACAACGGCTGGGATTATGTGGGCTGGTTTTGAAAATATGGGCCCCTTCTGGTTATAGATTATAGCGTGGCAAGTAATCTGTAAAGTTACCAAAGCCTAATTTTGGGAACTAGCCATGAAATAGTTTATTACCACTAACCTCAACTACTTACGTTTATAACTTTTTATGGGTTACGCCTACTAACTACGGGTCATTGCTACAAAGCTGTAGGGTGTTGGCTTCCGTGCTCTAATTTGTTAGGGGGCTTCGTGTTGACATGTGGTTTAGGCTTCAAATTCCCTAAACCCTGGTAAATCCTAACCACAAACCCTAAACCCCAAACCCCAAACCTACAGAATTTGGAACCTACCTGTGGCTCCCGCAATGAGTTTCGTAGCTTCATCCGTAGCTTCATCCCACAAAGGACCTGGTAGAAACTTCCTCAACTCTAGGAGACTGGAGTTACAACTCCCTCAACTGCAGGATTAAGTTCTAGGATTAGGTACCCTAAACCCTAAACCCTAAACGCAAGCAGTTGGAATCTATAGGAGCTCGGAGCATCAAGAAGCAAGGGCTAACAGATACTCAGGGAAAATTCTGCTGCACGTACCTTGCCCTGAGGGTCATCGGACCCAAAGATTCGCGTTTTAGGTACCCAAAAACCATTCATAGCCCGATGGTTCGGGTATTTGACCAATTTGCTTTTTGTTGATGCCCACACTCTATAGACCCTAAACCCTGAATCCTAAAACCGGAACCATAAAGCTTTCGTCCCCGGCTTGATGGGCTCAGGGTTTAGGATTTAGGGCTGGGGGTTGAGGGCTTAGGGCTTATAGGGCTCAGGGCTTAGGGTTTAGGACTTAGAGTTTAGGGTTTGGGGCTTAGGGCTTAGAGCCTAGGGTTTGGGGCTTTGGATTTAGGGTTGAGCATACTGGTTTTTCATAGGGACCAGTGGTTACATAGGGACGATCTTCCTTTATTCCCTACTAAGAACCAGAAAGCTAGGGCTTAGGGAGTTGCGGTCTGCAATGTTTGGGCCTCTAGCCCTAACCTAAAATCCCCCCACCCTCACGCTTACCCTCAACCTAAATAAAGCCTTGCAGAAAGCCAAAAAAATAGGCCCTAAATATTAAAAATGTCACCTAAAACCCTTAACCTAACAACCCTACAAAAGAGTGCTTGAATCCCACAACAAGCAACCTCAAGCCCTAAGCCCTTGACAACTCTTGACCCGAATCGCCTTGCAAAAGCAGGTGGGATGTCATACTCGCCTGCATGCGCCTCAGGGTCTACGCAGGCGGATTGAACATTCAGAACTTGAGGGTTTGAGCAGTTTTTGGCCTTTAGGGTTTGGAGCTTAGGGTTGAGGGTTTCAGGGTATGGGATTAGGGCTTAGGGTCTGTATAAGGGAAGGTCATCCTCTGAAGGCAGATCAGTTCTAGAAAACCTTACACAGCTGTAGGCTTGAAGGCTGAGTGAAAGCCTAGCTTCCCGTAGCCCTACATCATGTAGATTGCGTGGTCATGAAACTGCAATGGGGCATCAAAATCCACATGCGAGGAGGGGTGGCAGCCCAACGCGCAGGAGTATCCGCCCAGCAATGTCAAGCTTGATCGGCCATGATAGCCCTGCATGAGCGAGTTAAGTCCCATGTACCCCGAAGGGTCCATGTAGCTATATGGTATATACTTGGGCCTTAAAGTAGGTATATGGGAACCCCTTCGGGCCCTAAGTGTATACCATATACCTACATGGACCCTTTGGGTACCCGTCTCTCAAAGCTCCGGAGCGCTGTCATAAGGTTCCTACTACTTTGGTCCAAGGTTTAGGGTTTAGGGTTTAGGGCCGCAAAGATTGAGCAACGGCACACCAAACTCCGACCTCTAAGCCGCAGACCCTACTCCTACTGCTACCTTCAGAAACCCCCAACCTCAAGCCTGCAAATCCCAGGTCTGTATAGGGGCTTCCATACACAGGATGCCCCAGTTGAGACCCGACAGCGTACTATGGTCTTTTTTACAACAACTCCTAAAAAGGGACTCCCGATTGTCTTGCAAGCTCCAGACATAGTCACCACTAAGTTGGACACCGAATACATATATATATATATACATGTACATATATATACACTCACCAATTTTCCTCAAAAACCTACACTTACAAAAACAACAACACTACAACCCTAAATTCCAAACTCTACACCGCCTGGCCTCCGTCTGGTAGTAGATGCGCGGAAGATCGGCATGGGAGGCCTTAGCCGCGCTGGTGGCTGGCTTGTACCTGGGTGGGGATTTAGGATTTGAACGTCTGGCGTGCCAGGGGCTCAGTAATAACAGCAATAAGAATAAGAGTAGTAATAACAATAACAATAAGAATCATCAGAATAGTAATAATATTAATAAGAAAATGAGAATAAGAATAATATTATTGATAGTAGTAATACTCATAGGGTCTGGGTGGGCTGCAGGGCTGGCAGGCTTCTTAAGGAGGGCTTCCAAAGTCATGGGGGGGCTGAGCAGCGATAGACTGGTCTTGAAGTCCTTGTATAGTCATGGAAACAGGTACCACAGAATCCTGAAATGATCTTGGCATTTATTTGGCCCCTACGGCAGTTCAGGCTTCACGCGACAGAGTATGCAGGGTCAGTGTCCGAGCTGAAACTGCCTTTGCACAAGGCATATCCCAAGCAAAGCATGTAGAATCAACAGCTAAATAAACAGACCAGGGTCTTCGTATGGCATAGCTTTATATAGGGGGTTTGAGGGGATCAACTTCCCTGATTAAGCTTCCTCTCTCTCTCTCTCTGTCTCTCTCTCTCTCTCTCTCTTTCTCTCCTGTGTGTGCCTGCAGTCCACAACCGCCGAGGAATTTGGAGCACCTGCTATGAACCAAGAGAGCAAGTCAAAGAAATCCAAGCAGTGTAAGTCAGAACTCGAATTGCCGATGGAATGGGCTACTACACCATGAGCTGCCTGTGTAAGCCCTGTACCTAAACCCCACCTGAACCAAACGCAGTAAGTTTTAGAAAGCTGAAAAAGTGACCAAGCTTAGTGCAGGCACTCCTGGAACCAAAAGCGAAACTTCATGTGGTATCGCAACAGCTCCGGCCGAATCTCCTGTGCTTTGGTCCCAAACGGAGCTTGTTGTGAGGAGGAGCCATGCGAGTAGATTCTCTTCCTGTTAGAGACCACATCGCCTCAGGACTCTGCCGTCCAAACCCGACACTTTCAACCCCGAAACCACAAGGCCCAATAGTTCTCAACGCCCATAGTCATACTGTTGATGCTAAAAATCCTGCATGACCTTAGTATGCTATAGTACCATTATTCCCAAGGTTTAGGGCATTTAGGGTCATGCAGGATTTTTAGTATCCACCGTAGTCCTGGTCCGCATCCAGCATAATCCGCTTGTGGTGGCAGCAGCTGAGGCCACCAGAATACCTTGGTATCCACGGCAACTTCAGGGCTACCCTTCATCTCAGGGTGTAGAGTTTGGAGTTGTAGGCTTCTGGCACAGTCTTCTTTAAACTTAAGACCAGAACCGCAAATGCACGTTACAGATCTCCCCAGATACTAGATGTGGGGAATCCTTCTGAAGGAACCCCTACGCACCTCCAACCTATCCACACTTAGTTGAAAGTTCACCTCAAACTACCCAACCTAAGCTGAAGGTTGCCTCAAACAAACCCTTCCTTGAGGCCAGCATACTGTCGAGAGTTGCATGTTGGATTCTGCTGCGCCTTGAGATCTCCTGCAGGGGCAGCGACGCCTCAGAGGCAAAGCTAAAGACTAGCAAGGAAGAACACTCTCTAGAATTATCTGTGTTATGTGGCGCGACTGCTACAGCTTTGCTTGAGATGAATCAGAGCCGAGGCCGCCGCCTTGTGAGCTTTCCGTTTCATTACGAATTTGGGAGCTCAGGGCTCATTGAGTTGTTGTTTGCTTGACTGCGTTAAAGTTAGGTAAAACCAAGGCTTTTGCAGGGCAGAGGCTCAAGGCTTCGGGTCCAATTTCGGGGCGGATGTCGTATGCAGGGGCACACCATGAATGACTGACGTAGCATGGACACACCAAAGAAAGCGAAGTCTTGATTGCATGTGGTATCATACCGTTCGTTGCTCGCTACTTACCTTGGTTTTGAGGAGGGAGGGGACACGATGACCCTGCTTTGACCCTTACATCTTGATTCATAGACCAAGGACAAGGAAGTGAAAGGGCACATCGCGTACCGTCAACCAGAAACGCATAACATAACACACGCAGAAGAGTAAGTCTGCAAGAAAGATGTTGAACAAATACTGGGCACAAAGCTACCGGGGCTGTCGCAAGTGCTTCCTAGCTCAATACCCACATCTGAAAAAACAACTGCTGCTACTGGGCTTCCAAGGTTCAATCCTTTTCGAACTCGGCACAGTTGACACCTCCAGTTTCACAGAGTCGGCCGGTAAGGCCTTTGTCGCAAATGCAGCTGCTGGACCCCTCGCTGGTCAGCGCGACCTTGCAGGTTCATCAAGGACTGAATGACGTCAGCCATAGTCTAAACTCCTCGTATCCCACCTAATATCCCCTATAGTAGTTCCCTGAATAATCCCTTATACAAAGCCCTTCGAGGAGTTTAGACTATGGATGATGTGTCGCGGAAAGGCTTTATGAGGTTTTATGTGGTGCAATTATTGGGGACTCGCGGGTTGTCGCGTAGCAGTCGCGGCTGAAACATCAGAAGACTTTTCAAGAACGTATGCGTGTGATTTTCGTCAGGTAAAAATGCGAATGCCAACCTGAACTATGAGCCTAAACGCTCCTTGTACCCACTATTGTACCGCAAGTGCCTGCTAGTAGGGACGATATACCCCCCCTTTCATGGGGATCTTGGAGTAGAGGCGCCCAAGTGTCAAGACATTGTGTTCCTCGACAGTTGGCCCTTATGACACATATTCGGTAATTGAGAATTTTGCTGGAAATGCTCTGAACCTTACGCTGCTCTGCTAACACGGGGACGAGGTTGACAGGATGGCCGGTGGTCCGGCAAACCTAAGATGGCGTGCCTTCGCCAAGAGATTTCAACAGATAGGAAATAGCATGTGTTGGGTTCGAAATGCTAATACGGTAGCCCGCTTGGGTCCAAATTCTGTACTATCCAGGTACTTGGATCCTTAGGGTTAGAGGCTAAGACAAACATGGGGCAAACCTATGATCTCTTCTAAACAGGAGGCACATGGAGATGGAACACTGCTCACATGCATTATGCACCTCTCCCTTCTACCCTGCTTGCTTCCTATAGCTGAAGGTCATGGGTAGGTATAGGCGGACTCTCAGTACTCCAATTCAGCAAGGCCATAACTAGTTACCCAGAGGGGCCAAGTACGAGATAGTTAGGTACTTGGGTTTGGGGTAATAGTAATTATACTATAGGTTTTGGGTAAGTATGATTACTAGGTACTTGGACCCTTAGGGTTATAGTTCTATTTACCGACTTCTAGCTCCACTTGCAAGTCCCCATGTACCCCTCGGACCTGCGTTGGGCCGTGAGCACGGTGATATGCAAACGTCTGCGTCTGTCCCACCGCTGTGATGAAATGAATAGTCTCATCCTGAGTTGCTGTTAAGGAACCCATAGTCCAGTTTAGGGATTATATATAAGGATTATAGGGTATGTTGGGGAAATATTCGGATAATAATGGAAAAGAAAATGGAAACTACTATGTGGGTTGTAGGGTTTAGGGTTATAGGCCCCCTAAAAAGTAGATAGATTATGGAGTATATGAAGATCTTGTTATAACATACCCAAAGCCATGTTTTATCTACTTAAGGGGGACTATAATTTTACTATACTAGGGTATGCTGTAAATAATGGGGTTTCCTTATTGTAGCAACTTAATTAAAAAACGTTCCTTAACAGCAACCCAGCATCCGCGTAGGGGTTGAAAGAGTAGTGGTTCTTGGTGATTCCTCTGATTCGGAGCACGGCTTCAAGGTTTGGGGCTTCTACTTGGGGATTTCACATTTACAAAGAGGGGCCCCTTTTAGGGTTCAAATTCTGGATGAGGATAATCGAATGTTGGGGTCTGTGTTGCGGTGCCCCCAATTCATGCAATGCAAGCTACCACTTCGTGATTCCCCTAAATCAGCCAGAGGGTTAGCATGTACATATCTCACTGCGACGTGAGCCATAGTCTCAGCTCCTAGCATCCGCCTTGATAAGCCCTATAATACTCCCCTATACAATCCCCTATGCAATCCCCTTTAAGGAGTTAAGACCACAGCTCATATAGCTTTCGTTTGGAAGATCCTTTCCCTTAACTCCTTGGCAGAATGTGCAGAGTTCCTGGTTTCCTCCTGCTACTTCACCTGATCTCGCTACTTAATATAATGAGCCCAATGTATATCATCGTGCCAACTCTACCCGTTGGCAAGAAGTACCTTGGCGACCTTTGAGATTCCTAAATATTCGTTACTGTCCCAAACAACTTGCGTCCTGACTTGGGGGTTTCCCAAAATTAGCGGTGCCCTTTTGAGGGTCCCAAAAACAAGGACTATGGTTTTGGGGGGTCTATATTATATTGGGGTCCCCCTGCTTAGGGAAACTACCACTTTGTTTCCATAGCTTCCAGCAAGACCGCGTGTGACCACCACCGTGCGGACATTGTCAACTACCGAGCTTGAAAGCACCTCAGGGCAGCCGCGTTTTGAATGCCCTGGGCTCTTGTAACCTGCCCTAAACCCTCAAGCCAAGCAGCAGCCTGGTCCACTGACAAGCTTATTCATAATTGCGTTAGAACTACAACTTTAAGTGTAGTCCCCTCAAGTAGATAGAATAAGGCTTTGGATATCTTAGAATAAGATCCACATATACCCCATATTATATCTACTGCAGGGGGACTATAGGTTAAAGGACCAGCAAGTGTCAGCCAAGACCAGACTAGGTTCTGCATGCTCCTGGGATCCTGTGATACCTGACCTACCTTGGGAGCTGAGGAAGTCCTTATGTTGATTTTGCGTTTGGGGTTTAGGGTTTGGAGGTTTAGGGTTTAGGGTTTAGGGTTGAGAGTTTAAGGGATTTTGGGCGACAAAACACGACATCGTTCTCCCTTCTTAGCCCCAGTCTCACCATGGATTCGAACGCACCCTGAACCGTAATCTGCTTCCTTGAAGGTTAGGATCCGACACTCTGACTTGTTGCATCCGAGTGGGCATTGCTTATAGATATAGATATCGCATGCTTGGTACCTTGAAACATAACATAAGGTGAATAAGAATAGACCGTAAACTCTGAACACACAAAAAACTGTAAGCCTTCACCATTAAATCCCAAGCCCCTACGCCCACTCTACACTTGTTGGCTGTTCATGCAGATGGAGGACTGGAGCCCTATGGCATCCCCTAGGGGCTGTTTAGGGTTTAGGGTTCAGGGTTTAGGGCCTAGAGTCTATAGGGTTTTGGGTTTATAGGGTTTACTTAGAGGGTCAGGGGGACTTCGTAAGTAGGTTAATAACCCCTATCACCTATATAGTAACCCTGGTTATCCTAATTATTAACCTACTTTCTAAGTCCCCATGACCCTCCAAGTGAGTTTTTATGAGCAAAATCCAAATTCCAATTCGAATTTTCATGTTCGCATCCATTGCTGGTAATTGTTGAGGTCCCGTAAGTACTAAATCCGAACAACCAGCAGGTCAGCCCTGAACTCTAAAGCCTAGACATCCCTGTGAACCTTTAGTTCCCATTTCGTTCTGCATTTGCTCTACATGTAATTTCTGCCCTAACTGCTACAGGACCCTTCAAAATCTTTACATACACCAATTGATTCCTATGTAAGTCTAGAGTCCCTAGAGAACCCCAAATGATCTTCATATACACCCTAAACCCTAAACCCTAAACCCTAAACGACATGTAGGCAACAGCACCTTAAGACTGGAAGAGAGAAGGTCGCCGGGGCAGTGTTCGGCTTCGCTACCGCAGGTGCCGATCTTCCTCTCAGTCACCTAGAAGCTGGGTTTTGGGTCTTCATGGATATTCTCATTCCTTCTTGGGACTCTGTTTCAGCTAGCCCTAAGCCGTGAACCCTTAATCTAATTCCTTTTTTGCGACTCTGTTTCAGCTTCGATGTGTTCATGCGGCTTGTTGTGCACTAGTTGAAGTTCAGAGCGATGACCCCCAACCTTAGCCCTAACCCTAAATCCTCAAGCCTCGACCCTCAATCCAAAACCCCAAACCATCCAAAACCCTACGCCCTCAACGTTACCTTATAGACTTTGCATAGCTCATGGGCTGCAGAAGGGGTCAGGCTTCAACAAACTCATGATGCGAGAGGTTTCCCAGGGAATCCAGGTACCTCTAGAGAGAGGACACACTGCCAGCTCTATTCTCTACTGGGCTCCTACATACCTGCCTGGCGCTCTGTAATTTACATATATTTATATATATTCACAGACCCTTTGGATTCAGGCTTTGGGCATAAGCCTCAAGCCACGGTTTCGGGCTTAAGGTAAGGGCTTCGGGCACAGGAGTTTGAACCCAACTGTCACAAAATATCTCTTGTCCTTGACCCACAGTCACAAGTCAAAAGCTCGAGCTGAAGTATTCCTTCCAAATTCGTAATCCTCCAGGGCCACAACTCGAAACGCTCAACCTTTCAGCCTCCTGCAAAACTTGAAGCTTCAATCGTTTAGCCCCCTGTGCCACAAAAATGTCTCCTACCGGTCAAGCGACGCCAGCGTCGTTGACCACAAGGGTGTAGGGGCTGTCAGCCATCGCAGAAGCATTGAACCCAGCGCCGAACCATCCGCCTGTGCCAGCATAGTATGCGCATCGGCATCAGTATTGTCATCATGGTCCATGGTTATGTTTGTGGGCGGCACCAGCACTGGTAGCAGATACTTTGTTATCATGATGGTCGTTCTTGTTCTTAGGATGAAGTCTGGGCCCTTTCCAGATCTTATCCGTGCCCCCTATTTCATGCGATGTGGCCAGACTAAGGATATCGCTTGGTGGGTCAAAGGGCCCTAGAAAACGTACTTTGTAACCTCTATAAGCCATATAGTAACTCCAGTCATCCCCATTATTAAGCTACTTACTAAGGGCCCCTGATCCCTCAATCAGGGTCTCAGTTCTGCAGGTGCCTGCCGGTCCAGACAGAGTCATTGTCACTTGGCCGCCTTCGCGTTGCTTCCTGCCTGGAACAAGAGGGTAGATTCCTATAGGGGCGGGTTTAGGGTTTAGGGTTTAGGATCGCATGCATCCCAAAGGTTCTTAGAGTGCTTGTTGCCGATCCTTGGGGCTCTACCTGAAGCAAGGATAGAAAAGGCAAACTTCGGGGGAGCTGATTAACTAACTTTTGCTGGCTGACGGCAATCGCTTGGCGCATTCTGGACCTCCAGGCGAACTATGGGTCAATATTACCCCAATATATACCCTATTATAATCTAGTCGTTTCCATTCTATTTTCCATTATCCCAATATAATCCCAATATCAGTAAGCCAGCATCTGCTAGGGGGGTGCGGCCACAATCGTTCAATCTGCAACTTTGGGGAGCCACTCACTTCCAGTCCAGCGCCAAAAAAACTTTGGATCTAGGCCCTGAATGTCTGACAGTCAGCAAAGCCACTAATGTCCCCGCGGATGGATCCAGACCACTTCATCACTGTGCCGCACGAGGTGATGGCGTTCCACTGGCAGGCCTCCAGCCAAGATACTTTCTCCTCATCAATCCCTAGAAGCCTCATATGTCCTGAACTCCACAAACGTCATCTCCCACGAATGCCTAAAAGCCAGTTGCAAAAGCCACCCAAGCCTAAATCACTCTGAAATCACAATGCTGCCTAACATGCACGACTCCATAGAGAGGGTATGACCTCCACAAACTATATTCCTAGACTATATAGGACATTATAGGACCGAGCATCAGAGATGAGTGCACCGTAGGCATAAGGCACCGATTCGCAGTCCACGCTGCAGCCCCAACAGGAGGGCTGGTCCCAGCAAAACCTCTTTTCAAAGTTGGAGCTATGGTCCCCCTAGTTTGGGCTCTCAATCCTGAGCTTCTTCTTTATTTACTCTATAGTCTCTCTCTCTCTCTCTATATACATATATATATATATATACGCATATGTACATACCATATATATATATACATATACACATACTCCAGCAAAACCTTTGGATTGCAAAGTAATTCACAACTGTGAAGTAGGCCATCCGCAATACTAGGAGCCCAGTAAACTTGTCTAAGACAAGCACAATTTTTGAAAAAAAAACAACGTGTCTCTAAATGTACTGAGGAGTCCAAAAAAGAACAAAACATACTCAACACCCCTGGCAATAACAGCTTTGGCCTGACCTTGTTTGAGCTCGTTGAAAAATTCTCACATTTGAATTGCACTGCAGTCCAGGCTTGGGTCTGTTTAGGGTTCGGGTTTTAGGGTTTGGGTCTGTTTGGGGTGCAAGGCAGGGTTTAGGGTTTTGGGGTTTAGGGGTTTAGGGGTTTAGGGTTTAGGGCAGTTTAGGGCTGATTTTGGCTTAGGGGTTTTGGAAAGCAGGCTTTTGAGCTGTCTAAGATTGATTTGGGATGGGGCTGTTGCAAACTTTGAGTTTGGGATTGCTTGGGTGCACAAGGAGAGAACAGATTTCTTGCGAAGAAAATGTCAGGAAGTCCCGAGATTCATACTTTGCAAAGATTCCGCTATCATCTTGGATTTCGTTGTTAGGGGTTAGGGCCCAGAAGGTATCCCTATACCAGGCTTGCCACTACTCTTGCAATAGTTGTACAAACATTTTGCCAAAGGGCTGCTTGCACTGATCCCTGGCTTCTTCTGCCGCTGCCAGGGTAGCGCCCTTCATGGCGAACGCTTGGATTTTGCTCTTCCTGTGTTGCGTTTTTGGGCGAATTGTGAGGATGGTGTTGGGTTAGCAAAGAATGGTGAGAGGATTGCTGGGAAAGCCACTAGCGAATCTTAGCTAGGAAGGCCTACTGACATTTCTGGGTCATTTGAAGGTTTACCAGAATTAGGGGTACTGCTGAAATGCATCCTTCTTGAGCAGGCATGTCTTGTATCTTGTTGGCTCTAGGCAGCACAGTTTAAGCCTTGAGCATGTTTTTCATAGTCTTCAACACAATTCTTCAAGTAGTGTAGCTGTCCC